>CAWVNZ010000508.1:0-13332 GCA_963930735.1 Dioctria linearis
ATTTTTTGTAAAATTTACTATAGAAAAGGCAATCCCTGGCGCAATTAAAATTTGCGACAGTAAAAAATTAATTTGTGTAAAATTTACTATAGAAACGGCAATCCCTGGCGCAATTTTAAATTTGCGACAGTAAAAAATTAGTTTTTGAAAAATTTACTGTAGAAAAGGCAATCCCTGGCGCAATTAAAATTTGCGACAGTAAAAAATTAATTTGTGAAAAATTTACTATAGAAAAGGCAATCCCTGGCGCAATTAAAACTTGCGACAGTCAAAAATTAATTTTTGAAAAATTTACTGTAGAAAAGGCAATCCCTGGCGCAATTAAAATTTGCGACAGTAAAAAATTATTTTTTGAAAAATTTACTGTAGAAAAGGCAATCCCTGGCTCAATTAAAACTTGCGACAGTAAAAAATTAATTTTTGAAAAATTTTCTGTAGAAAAGGCAATCCCTGGCGCAATTAAAACTTGCGACAGTAAAAAATTAATTTTTGAAAAATTTACTGTAGAAAAGGTAATCCCTGGGGCAATTAAAATTTGCGACAATAAAAAATTAATTTTTGAAAAATTTACTATAGAAAAGGCAATCCCTGGCTTAATTAAAATTTGCGACAGTAAAAAATTAATTTTTGAAAAATTTACTATAGAAAAGGCAATCCCTGGCGTAATTAAAATTTGCGACAGTAAAAAAATATTTTTTGAATAATTTACTGTAGAAAAGGCAATCCCTGGCGCAATTAAAATTTGCGACAGTATAAAATTATTTTTTGTAAAATTTACTGTAGAAAAGGCAATCCCTGGCGCAATTAAAATTTGCGACAGTAAAAAATTATTTTTTGAAAAATTTACTGTAGAAAAGGCAATCCCCGGCGTATTTAAAATTTGCGACAGTAGAAAATTATTTTTTGAATAATTTACTATAGAAAAGGCAATCCCTGGCGAAATTAAAATTTGCGACAGTATAAAATTATTTATTGTAAAATTTACTGTAGAAAAGGCAATCCCTGGCGCAATTAAAATTTCCGACAGTAAAAAATTATTTTTTGAAAAATTTACTATAGAAAAGGCAATCCCTGGCGTATTTTAAATTTGCGACAGTAGAAAATTATTTTTCGAAAAATTTACTATAGAAAAGGCAATCCCTGGCGCAATTAAAATTTGCGACAGTAAAAAATTATTTTTTGAAAAATTTACTGTAGAAAAGGCAATCCCTGGCGTAATTAAAATTTGCGACAGTAAAAAATTATTTTTTGAATAATTTACTGTAGAAAAGGCAATCCCTGGCGCAATTAAAATTTGCGACAGTAAAAAATTATTTTTTGAAAATTTACTGTAGAAAATTCAATCCCTGGGGCATTTAAAATTTGCGACAGTAAAAAATTACTTTTGAAAAATTTACTATAGAAAAGGCAATCCCTGGCGTAATTAAAATTTGCGACAGTAAAAAATTAGTTTTTTAAAAATTTACTATAGAAAAGCAAACCCTGGCGCAATTAAAATTTGCGACAGTAAAAAATTATTTTTTTGAATAATTTACTGTAGAAAAGGCAATCCCTGGCGTAATTAAAATTTGCGACTATAAAAATTTACTTTAGAAAATTCAATCCCTGGCGCATTTAAAATTTGCGACAGTAAAAAATAACTTTTTGAAAATTTACTATAGAAAAGGCAATCCCTGGCGTAATTAAAATTGCGACAGTAAAAAATTAGTTTTTTAAAATTTACTATAGAAAAGGCAAACCCTGGCGCAATTAAAATTTGCGACAGTAAAAAAATTACTTTTTGAAAAATTTACTATAGAAAATTCAATCCCTGGCGCATTTAAAATTTGCGACAGTAAAAAATTACTTTTTGAAAAATTTACTATAGAAAAGCCAATCCCTGGCGTAATTAAAATTTGCGACAGTAAAAAAATTAGTTTTTTAAAAATTTACTATAGAAAAGGCAAACCCTGGCGCAATTAAAATTTGCGACAGTAAAAAATTATTTTTTGAAAAATTTACTATAGAAAAGGCAATCCCTGGCGCAATTAAAATTTGCGACAGTAAAAAATTATTTTTTGAAAAATTTACTATAGAAGAGGCAATCCCTGGCGTATTTAAAATTTGCGACAATATAAAATTATTTTTTGAATAATTTACTATAGAAAAGGCAATCCCTGGCGTAATTAAAACTTGCGACAGTAAAAAATTAGTTTTTGATAAATTTACTGTAGAAAAGGCAATCCCTGGCATATTTAAAATTTGCGACAGAAAAAAATTAATTTGTGAATAATCTACTATAGAAAAAGCAATCCCTGACGCAATTAAAATTTGCGACAGTAAAAAATTATTTTTTGAAAAATTTACTATAGAAAAGGCAATCCCTGGCGGATTTAAAATTTGCTACAGTAAAAATTAGTTTTTGAAAAATTTACTATAGAAAAGGCAAGCCCTGGCGTAATTAAAATTTGCGACAGTAAAAAATTATTTTATGAAAAATTTACTGTAGAAAAGGCAATCCCTGGCGTATTTAAAATTTGCGACAGTAGAAAATTATTTTTTGAAAAATTTACTATAGAAAAGGCAATCCCTGCCGCATTTAAAATTTGCGACAGTAAAAAATTACTTTTTGAAAAATTTACTATAGAAAAGGCAATCCCTGGCGTAAATAAAATTTGCGACAGTAAAAAATTATTTTTTTTGGAAAATTTAATATAGAAAAGGCAATCCCTGGCGCAATTAAAATTTGCGACAGTAGAAAATTATTTTTTGAAAAATTTACTGTAGAAAATGCAATCCCTGGCGCAATTAAAATTTGCGACAGTAGAAAATTATTTTTGGAAAAATTTACTGTAGAAGAGGCAATCCCTGGCGCTATTAAAATTTGCGACAGTAAAAAATTATTTTTTTGCAAAATTTACTATAGAAAAGGCAATCCCTGGCGCAATTAAAATTTGCGAAAGTAGAAAATTAGTTTTTGAAAAATTTACTGTAGAAAAGGCAATCCCTGGCGCAATTAAAATTTGCGACAGTAGAAAATTATTTTTTGAAAAATTTACTGTAGAAAAGGCAATCCCTGGCGCAATTAAAATTTGCGACAGTAAAAAATGATTTTTTGAAAATTTACTGTAGAAAATTCAATCCCTGGGGCATTTAAAATTTGCGACAGTAAAAAATTACTTTTTGAAAAATTTACTATAGAAAAGGCAATCCCTGGCGTAATTAAAATTTGCGACAGTAAAAAATTAGTTTTTTAAAAATTTACTATAGAAAAGCAAACCCTGGCGCAATTAAAATTTGCGACAGTAAAAAATTATTTTTTTGAATAATTTACTGTAGAAAAGGCAATCCCTGGCGTAATTAAAATTTGCGACTATAAAAATTTACTTTAGAAAATTCAATCCCTGGCGCATTTAAAATTTGCGACAGTAAAAAATTACTTTTTGAAAAATTTACTATAGAAAAGGCAATCCCTGGCGTAATTAAAATTGCGACAGTAAAAAATTAGTTTTTTAAAAATTTACTATAGAAAAGGCAAACCCTGGCGCAATTAAAATTTGCGACAGTAAAAAATTACTTTTTGAAAAATTTACTATAGAAAATTCAATCCCTGGCGCATT
Organism: Dioctria linearis; assembly: GCA_963930735.1. NCBI lineage: Eukaryota > Metazoa > Arthropoda > Insecta > Diptera > Asilidae > Dioctria > Dioctria linearis. The sequence goes on from CAWVNZ010000508.1 coordinate 3,600, forward strand.
TAAAATTTGCGACAGTAAAAAATTACTTTTTGAAAAATTTACTATAGAAAAGCCAATCCCTGGCGTAATTAAAATTTGCGACAGTAAAAAAATTAGTTTTTAAAAATTTACTATAGAAAAGGCAAACCCTGGCGCAATTAAAATTTGCGACAGTAAAAAATTATTTTTTGAAAAATTTACTATAGAAAAGGCAATCCCTGGCGGATTTAAAATTTGCTACAGTAAAAATTAGTTTTTGAAAAATTTACTATAGAAAAGGCAAGCCCTGGCGTAATTAAAATTTGCGACAGTAAAAAATGATTTTATGAAAAATTTACTGTAGAAAAGGCAATCCCTGGCGTATTTAAAATTTGCGACAGTAGAAAATTATTTTTTGAAAAATTTAATATAGAAAAGGCAATCCCTGGCGCAATTAAAATTTGCGACAGTAGAAAATTATTTTTTGAAAAATTTACTGTAGAAAATGCAATCCCTGGCGCAATTAAAATTTGCGACAGTAGAAAATTATTTTTGGAAAAATTTACTGTAGAAGAGGCAATCCCTGCCGCTATTAAAATTTGCGACAGTAAAAAATTATTTTTTTGCAAAATTTACTATAGAAAAGGCAATCCCTGGCGCAATTAAAATTTGCGACAGTAGAAAATTAGTTTTTGAAAAATTTACTGTAGAAAAGGCAATCCCTGGCGCAATTAAAATTTGCGACAGTAGAAAATTATTTTTTGAAAAATTTACTGTAGAAAAGGCAATCCCTGGCGCAATTAAAATTTGCGACAGTAAAAAATTAGTTTTTGAAAAATTTACTGTAGAAAAGGCAATCCCTGGCATATTTAAAATTTGCGACAATAAAAAATTAATTTCTAAATAATTTTTTATAGAAAAGGCAATCCCTGGCGGATTTAAAATTTGCGACAGTAAAAAATTATTTTTTGAATAATTTACTATAGAAGAGGCAATCCCTGGCGTATTTAAAATTTGCGACAGTATAAAACTATTTTTTGAATAATTTACTATAGAAAAGGCTATCTCTGGCCTAATTAAAACTTGCGACAGTAAAAAATTAGTTTTTGAAAAATTTACTATAGAAAAGGTTATCCCTGGCGTAATTAAAATTTGCGACAGTAAAAAATTATTTTTTGAAAAATTTACTGTAGAAAAGGCAATCCCTGGCGTATTTAAAATTTGCGACAGTAGAAAATTATTTTTTGAAAAATTTACTATAGAAAAGGCAATCCCTGGCGCAATTAAAATTTGCGACAGTAAAAAATTATTTTTTGAAAAATTTACTGTAGAAAAGGCAATCTCTGGCGTATTTAAAATTTGCGACAGTAAAAAATAATTTTTTGAAAAATTTACTGTAGAAAAGGCAATCCCTGGCGTATTTAAAATTTGCGACAGTAGAAAATTATTTTTGAAAAATTTACTGTAGAAAAGGCAATCCCTGGCGCAATTAAAATTTGCGACAGTAAAAAATTATTTTTTGAAAAATTTACTATAGAAAAGGCAATACCTGGCGCAATTAAAATTTGCGACAGTAAAAAATTAATTTATGAAAAATTTACTATAGAAAAGGCAATCCCTGGCGTATTTAAAATTTGCGACAGTAAAAAATTAATTTGTGAAAAATTTACTATAGAAAAGGCAATCCCTGGCGTATTTAAAATTTGCGACAGTAAAAAATTAATTTTTGAACAATTTACTATAGAAAAGGCAATCCCTGGCGCAATTAAAATTTGCGACAGTATAAAATTAGTTTTCAAAAATTTACTGTAGAAAAGGCAATCCCTGGCGCAATTAAAATTTGCGACAGTAAAAAAATTATTTTTTTGCAAAATCTACTATAGAAAAGGCAATCCCTGGCGTAATTAAAATTTGCGACAGTAAAAAATTATTTTTTTTTGCAAAATTTAATATAGAAAAGGCAATCCCTGGCGCAATTAAAATTTGCGACAGTAGAAAATTATTTTTTGAAAAATTTACTGTAGAAAAGGCAATCCCTGGCGCAATTAAAATTTGCGACAGTAGAAAATTATTTTTTGAAAAATTTACTGTACAAAAGGCAATCCCTGGCGCAATTCAAATTTGTAACAGTAAAATATTATTTTTTTGCAAAATTTACTATAGAAAAGGCAATCTCTGGCGGATTTAAATTTTGCGATAGTAAAAAATTTTTTTTTGAAAAATTTACTGTAGAAAAGGCAATCCCTGGCGTAATTAAAATTTGCGACAGTAAAAAATTAATTTTTGAAAAATTTACTGTAGAAAAGGCAATCCCTGGCGCAATTAAAATTTGCGACAGTAAAAAATTATTTTTTGAAAAATTTACTGTAGAAAAGGCAATCCCTGGCGCAATTAAAATTTGCGAGAGTAGAAAATTATTTTTTGAAAAATTTAATGTAGAAAAGGGAATCCCTGGCGCAATTAAAATTTGCGACAGTAAAAAACTATTTTTTTGCAAAATTTACTATAGAGAAAGAAATCCCTGGCGTAATTAAAATTTGCGGCAGTAAAAAATTATTATTTTTGCAAAATTTACTATAGAAAAGGCAATCCTTGGCACAATTAAAATTTGCGACAGTAGAAAATTATTTTTTGAAAAATTTACTGTAGAAAAGGCAATCCCTGGCGCAATTAAAATTTGCGACAGTAGAAAATTATTTTTGGAAAAATTTACTGTAGAAGAGGCAATCCCTGGCGCTATTAAAATTTGCGACAGTAAAAAATTATTTTTTTGCAAAATTTTTCTATAGAAAAGGCAATCCCTGGCGTAATTAAAATTTGCGACAGTAGAAAATTATTTTTTGAAAAATTTACTGTAGAAAAGGCAATCCCTGGCGCAATTAAAATTTGCGACAGTAGAAAATTATTTTTTGAAAAATTTACTGTAGAAAAGGCAATCCCTGGCGCAATTAAAATTTGCGACAGTAAAAAATGATTTTTTTGCAAAATTTACTACAGAAAAGGCAATCCCTGGCGGATTTAAAATTTGCGACAGTAAAAAATTATTTTTTGAAAAATTTACTGTAGAAAAGGCAATCCCTGGCGTAATTAAAATTTGCGACAGTAAAAAATTAATTTTTGAAAAATTTACTATAGAAAAGGCAATCCCTGGCGCAATTAAAATTTGCGACAGTAGAAAATTATTTTTGAAAAATTTACTGTAGAAAAGGCAATCCCTGGCGCAATTAAAATTTGCGACAGTAGAAAATTATTTTTTGAAAAATTTACTGTAGAAAAGGCAATGCCTGGCGCAATTAAAATTTGCAACAGGAAAATACTATTTTATTGCAAAATTTACTATAGAAAAGGCAATCTCTGGCGGATTTAATATTTGCGACAGTAAAAAATTATTTTTTGAAAAATTTACTATAGAAAAGGCAATCCCTGGCGCAATTAAAATTTGCGACAGTAAAAAATTATTTTTTGTAAAATTTACTGTAGACAAGGCAATCCCTGGCGCAATTAAAATTTGCGACAGTAAAAAATTATTTTTTGAAAAATTTACTGTAGAAAAGGCAATTCCTGGCGTATTTAAAATTTGCGACACTAGAAAATTATTTTTTGAAAAATTTACTATAGAAAAGGCAATCCATGGTGCAATTAAAATTTGCGACAGTAAAAAATTATTTTTTGAAAAATTGTCTGTAGAATAGGCAATCCCTGGCATATTTAAAATTTGCGACAGTAAAAAATTATTTTTTGAATAATTTACTATAGAAAATGCAATCCCTGGCGCATTTAAAATTTGCGACAGTAAAAAATTATTTTTTTGCAAAATTTACTATAGAAAAGGCAATCCCTGGCGTATTTAAAATTTGCGACAGTATAAAATTATTTTTTGTAAAATTTACTGCAGAAAAGGCAATCCCTGGCGCAATTAAAATTTCCGACAGTAAAAAATTATTTTTTGAAAAATTTACTGTAGAAAAGGCAATCCCTGGCGTATTTAAAATTTGCGACAGTAGAAAATTATTTTTTTAAAAATTTACTATAGAAAAGGCAATCCCGGGCGCAATTAAAATTTCCGACAGTATAAAATTATTTTTTGAAAAATTTACTGTAGAAAAGGCAATCCCTGGCGCAATTAAAATTTGCGACAGTAAAAAATTATTTTTTGAAAAATTTACTGTAGAAAAGGCAATCCCTGGCGCAATTAAAATTTGCGACAGTAAAAAATGATTTTTTTGCAAAATTTACTACAGAAAAGGCAATCCCTGGCGGATTTAAAATTTGCGACAGTAAAAAATTATTTTTTGAAAAATTTACTGTAGAAAAGGCAATCCCTGGCGTAATTAAAATTTGCGACAGTAAAAAATTAATTTTTGAAAAATTTACTATAGAAAAGGCAATCCCTTGCGCAATTAAAATTTGCGAGAGTATAAAATTATTTTTTGAATAATTTACTGTAGAAAAGGCAATCCCTGGCGCAATTAAAATTTGCGACAGTAAAAAATTATTTTTTGAAAATTTACTGTAGAAAATTCAATCCCTGGGGCATTTAAAATTTGCGACAGTAAAAAATTACTTTTTGAAAAATTTACTATAGAAAAGGCAATCCCTGGCGTAATTAAAATTTGCGACAGTAAAAAATTAGTTTTTTAAAAATTTACTATAGAAAAGCAAACCCTGGCGCAATTAAAATTTGCGACAGTAAAAAATTATTTTTTTGAATAATTTACTGTAGAAAAGGCAATCCCTGGCGTAATTAAAATTTGCGACTATAAAAATTTACTTTAGAAAATTCAATCCCTGGCGCATTTAAAATTTGCGACAGTAAAAAATTACTTTTTGAAAAATTTACTATAGAAAAGGCAATCCCTGGCGTAATTAAAATTGCGACAGTAAAAAATTAGTTTTTTAAAAATTTACTATAGAAAAGGCAAACCCTGGCGCAATTAAAATTTGCGACAGTAAAAAATTACTTTTTGAAAAATTTACTATAGAAAATTCAATCCCTGGCGCATTTAAAATTTGCGACAGTAAAAAATTACTTTTTGAAAAATTTACTATAGAAAAGCCAATCCCTGGCGTAATTAAAATTTGCGACAGTAAAAAAATTAGTTTTTTAAAAATTTACTATAGAAAAGGCAAACCCTGGCGCAATTAAAATTTGCGACAGTAAAAAATTATTTTTTGAAAAATTTTCTATAGAAAAGGCAATCCCTGGCGCAATTAAAATTTGCGACAGTAAAAAATTATTTTTTGAAAAATTTACTATAGAAGAGGCAATCCCTGGCGTATTTAAAATTTGCGACAATATAAAATTATTTTTTGAATAATTTACTATAGAAAAGGCAATCCCTGGCGTAATTAAAACTTGCGACAGTAAAAAATTAGTTTTTGATAAATTTACTGTAGAAAAGGCAATCCCTGGCATATTTAAAATTTGCGACAGAAAAAAATTAATTTGTGAATAATCTACTATAGAAAAAGCAATCCCTGACGCAATTAAAATTTGCGACAGTAAAAAATTATTTTTTGATAAATTTACTATAGAAAAGGCAATCCCTGGCGGATTTAAAATTTGCTACAGTAAAAATTAGTTTTTGAAAAATTTACTATAGAAAAGGCAAGCCCTGGCGTAATTAAAATTTGCGACAGTAAAAAATTATTTTATGAAAAATTTACTGTAGAAAAGGCAATCCCTGGCGTATTTAAAATTTGCGACAGTAGAAAATTATTTTTTGAAAAATTTACTATAGAAAAGGCAATCCCTGGCGCATTTAAAATTTGCGACAGTAAAAAATTACTTTTTGAAAAATTTACTATAGAAAAGGCAATCCCTGGCGTAAATAAAATTTGCGACAGTAAAAAATTATTTTTTTTGCAAAATTTAATATAGAAAAGCAATCCCTGGCGCAATTAAAATTTGCGACAGTAGAAAATTATTTTTTGAAAAATTTACTGTAGAAAATGCAATCCCTGGCGCAATTAAAATTTGCGACAGTAGAAAATTATTTTTGGAAAAATTTACTGTAGAAGAGGCAATCCCTGGCGCTATTAAAATTTGCGACAGTAAAAAATTATTTTTTTGCAAAATTTACTATAGAAAAGGCAATCCCTGGCGCAATTAAAATTTGCGACAGTAGAAAATTATTTTTTGAAAAATTTACTGTAGAAAAGGCAATCCCTGGCGCAATTAAAATTTGCGACAGTAGAAAATTATTTTTTGAAAAATTTACTGTAGAAAAGGCAATCCCTGGCGCAATTAAAATTTGCGACAGTAAAAAATGATTTTTTTGCAGAATTTACTGTAGAAAAGGCAATTCCTGGCGTATTTAAAATTTGCGACAGTAAAAAATTAGTTTTTGAAAAATTTACTATAGAAAAGGCAAACCCTGGTGCAATTAAAATTTACGACAGTAAAAAATTATTTTTTGAAAAATTTACTATAGAAAAGGCAATCCCTGGCGCAATTAAAATTTGCGACAGTAAAAAATTATTTTTTGAAAAATTTACTATAGAAAAGGCAATGCCTGGCGTGATTAAAATTTGCGACAGTAAAAAATTATTTTTTGAATAATTTACTATAGAAAAGGCAATCCCTGGCGCAATTAAAATTTGCGACAGTAAAAAATTAGTTTTTGAAAAATTTACTGTAGAAAAGGCAATCCCTGGCATATTTAAAATTTGCGACAATAAAAAATTAATTTCTGAATAATTTTTTATAGAAAAGGCAATCCCTGGCGGATTTAAAATTTGCGACAGTAAAAAATTATTTTTTGAATAATTTACTATAGAAGAGGCAATCCCTGGCGTATTTAAAATTTGCGACAGTATAAAACTATTTTTTGAATAATTTACTATAGAAAAGGCTATCTCTGGCCTAATTAAAACTTGCGACAGTAAAAAATTAGTTTTTGAAAAATTTACTATAGAAAAGGTTATCCCTGGCGTAATTAAAATTTGCGACAGTAAAAAATTATTTTTTGAAAAATTTACTGTAGAAAAGGCAATCCCTGGCGTATTTAAAATTTGCGACAGTAGAAAATTATTTTTTGAAAAATTTACTATAGAAAAGGCAATCCCTGGCGCAATTAAAATTTGCGACAGTAAAAAATTATTTTTTGAAAAATTTACTGTAGAAAAGGCAATCTCTGGCGTATTTAAAATTTGCGACAGTAAAAAATAATTTTTTGAAAAATTTACTGTAGAAAAGGCAATCCCTGGCGTATTTAAAATTTGCGACAGTAGAAAATTATTTTTTGAAAAATTTACTGTAGAAAAGGCAATCCCTGGCGCAATTAAAATTTGCGACAGTAAAAAATTATTTTTTGAAAAATTTACTATAGAAAAGGCAATACCTGGCGCAATTAAAATTTGCGACAGTAAAAAATTAATTTATGAAAAATTTACTATAGAAAAGGCAATCCCTGGCGTATTTAAAATTTGCGACAGTAAAAAATTAATTTGTGAAAAATTTACTATAGAAAAGGCAATCCCTGGCGTATTTAAAATTTGCGACAGTAAAAAATTAATTTTTGAACAATTTACTATAGAAAAGGCAATCCCTGGCGCAATTAAAATTTGCGACAGTATAAAATTAGTTTTCAAAAATTTACTGTAGAAAAGGCAATCCCTGGCGCAATTAAAATTTGCGACAGTAAAAAATTATTTTTTTGCAAAATCTACTATAGAAAAGGCAATCCCTGGCGTAATTAAAATTTGCGACAGTAAAAAATTATTTTTTTTGCAAAATTTAATATAGAAAAGGCAATCCCTGGCGCAATTAAAATTTGCGACAGTAGAAAATTATTTTTTGAAAAATTTACTGTAGAAAAGGCAATCCCTGGCGCAATTAAAATTTGCGACAGTAGAAAATTATTTTTTGAAAAATTTACTGTACAAAAGGCAATCCCTGGCGCAATTCAAATTTGTAACAGTAAAATATTATTTTTTTGCAAAATTTACTATAGAAAAGGCAATCTCTGGCGGATTTAAATTTTGCGATAGTAAAAAATTTTTTTTTGAAAAATTTACTGTAGAAAAGGCAATCCCTGGCGTAATTAAAATTTGCGACAGTAAAAAATTAATTTTTGAAAAATTTACTGTAGAAAAGGCAATCCCTGGCGCAATTAAAATTTGCGACAGTAAAAAATTATTTTTTGAAAAATTTACTGTAGAAAAGGCAATCCCTGGCGCAATTAAAATTTGCGAGAGTAGAAAATTATTTTTTGAAAAATTTAATGTAGAAAAGGGAATCCCTGGCGCAATTAAAATTTGCGACAGTAAAAAATTATTTTTTTGCAAAATTTACTATAGAGAAAGAAATCCCTGGCGTAATTAAAATTTGCGGCAGTAAAAAATTATTATTTTTGCAAAATTTACTATAGAAAAGGCAATCCTTGGCACAATTAAAATTTGCGACAGTAGAAAATTATTTTTTGAAAAATTTACTGTAGAAAAGGCAATCCCTGGCGCAATTAAAATTTGCGACAGTAGAAAATTTGAAATTTAAGCATCTGGCTATTAAAATTTGGACTGTAAAAGATGCTCCTGCTCTATTAAAATTGCTATAAAAATTATTTTGCAAAATTTACTAGAAAAGGCAATCCCTGGCGTAATTAAAATTTGCGACAGTAGAAAATTATTTTTGAAAATTTACTGTAGAAAAGGCAATCCCTGGCGCAATTAAAATTTGCGACAGTAGAAAATTATTTTTTGAAAAATTTACTGTAGAAAAGGCAATCCCTGGCGCAATTAAAATTTGCGACAGTAAAAAATGATTTTTTTGCAAAATTTACTACAGAAAAGGCAATCCCTGGCGGATTTAAAATTTGCGACAGTAAAAAACTATTTTTTGAAAAATTTACTGTAGAAAAGGCAATCCCTGGCGTAATTAAAATTTGCGACAGTAAAAAATTAATTTTTGAAAAATTTACTATAGAAAAGGCAATCCCTTGCGCAATTAAAATTTGCGAGAGTATAAAATTATTTTTTGAAAAATTTACTGTAGAAAAGGCAATCCCTGGCGCAATTAAAATTTGCGACAATAAAAAATTATTTTTTGAAAAATTTACTATAGAAAAGGCAATCCCTGGCGTAATTAAAATTTGCGACAGTAAAAAATTATTTTTTTTGCAAAATTTACTATGAAAAGGCAATCCCTGGCGCAATTAAAATTTGCGACAGTAGAAAATTATTTTTTGAAAAATTTACTGTAGAAAAGGCAATCCCTGGCGCAATTAAAATTTGCGACAGTAGAAAATTATTTTTTGAAAAATTTACTGTAGAAAAGGCAATGCCTGGCGCAATTAAAATTTGCAACAGTAAAATACTATTTTATTGCAAAATTTACTATAGAAAAGGCAATCTCTGGCGGATTTAATATTTGAGACAGTAAAAAATTATTTTTTGAAAAATTTACTATAGAAAAGGCAATTCCTGGCGCAATTAAAATTTGCGACAGTAAAAAATTATTTTTTGTAAAATTTACTGTAGACAAGGCAATCCCTGGCGCAATTAAAATTTGCGACAGTAAAAAATTATTTTTTGAAAAATTTACTGTAGAAAAGGCAATTCCTGGCGTATTTAAAATTTGCGACACTAGAAAATTATTTTTTGAAAAATTTACTATAGAAAAGGCAATCCATGGTGCAATTAAAATTTGCGACAGTAAAAAATTATTTTTTGAAAAATTGTCTGTAGAATAGGCAATCCCTGGCATATTTAAAATTTGCGACAGTAAAAAATTATTTTTTGAATAATTTACTATAGAAAATGCAATCCCTGGCGC
>CAWVNZ010000509.1:0-66868 GCA_963930735.1 Dioctria linearis
GCAAATTTTAAATACGCCAGGGATTGCCTTTTCTACAGTAAATTTTTCAAAAAATAATTTTTTACTGTCGCAAATTTTAATTACGCCAGGGATTGCCTTTTCTATAGTAAATTTTTCAAAAATTTATTTTTTCCGTCGCAAGTTTTAATTGCGCCAGGGATTGCATTTTCTATAGTAAATTATTCAAAAAATAATTTTTTACTGTCGCAAATTTTAATTACGCCAGGGATTGCCTTTTCTATAGTAAATTTTTCAAAAATTAATTTTTTACTGTCGGAAATTTTAATTACGCCAAGGATTGCCTTTTCTACTGTAAATTTTTCCAAAATTAATTTTTTACTGTCGCAAATTTGAATTACGCCAGGGATTGCCTTTTCTATAGTAAATTTTGCAAAAATAATTTTTTACTGTCGCAAATTTTAATTGCGCCAGGGATTGCCTTTTCTACAGTAAATTTTTCAAAAAATAATTTTTTACTGTCGCAAATTTTAAATACGCCAGGTATTGCCTTTTCTATAGTAAATTTTTTACTGTCGCAAATTTTAAATACGCCAGGGATTGCCTTTTCTACAGTAAATTTTTCAAAAAATAATTTTTTACTATCGCCAATTTTAATTACGCCAGGGATTGCCTTTTCTATAGTAAATTTTTCAAAAATTAATTTTTTACTGTCGCAAGTTTTAATTGCGCCAGGGATTGCCTTTTCTATAGTAAATCATTCAAACAATAATTTTTTACTGTCGCAAATTTTAATTGCGCCAGGAATTGCCTTTTCTATAGTAAATTTTTCAAAAAATAATTTTTTACTGTCGCAAATTTTAATTACGCCAGGGATTGCCTTTTCTATAGTAAATTTTGCAAAAAAATAATTTTTTACTGTCGCAAATTTTAAATGCGCCAGCGATTGCTTTCTACAATAAATTTTTCAAAAAATAATTTTTTACTGTCGCAAATTTTAATTACGCCAGGGATTGCCTTTTCTATAGTAAATTTTTCAAAAATTAATTTTTTACTGTCGCAAGTTTTAATTGCGCCAGGGATTGCCTTTTCTATAGTAAATTATTCAAACAATGATTTTTTACTGTCGCAAATTTTAATTGCGCCAGGGATTGCCTTTTCTATAGTAAATTTTGCAAAAATAATTTTTTACTGTCGCAAATTTTAATTGCGCCAGAGATTGCCTTTTCTACAGTAAATTTTTCAAAAAATAATTTTTTACTGTCGCAAATTTTAATTACGCCAGGGATTGCCTTTTCTATAGTAAATTTTTCAAAAATTAATTTTTTACTGTCGCAAGTTTTAATTGCGCCAGGGATTGCCTTTTCTACAGTAAATTTTTCAAAAAATAATTTTTTACTGTCGCCAATTTTAATTACGCCAGGGATTGCCTTTTCTATAGTAAATTTTTCAAAAATTAATTTTTTACTGTCGCAAGTTTTAATTGCGCCAGGGATTGCCTTTTCTATAGTAAATCATTCAAACAATAATTTTTTACTGTCGCAAATTTTAATTGCGCCAGGAATTGCCTTTTCTATAGTAAATTTTTCAAAAAATAATTTTTTACTGTCGCAAATTTTAATTACGCCAGGGATAGCCTTTTCTATAGTAAATTTTGCAAAAAAATAATTTTTTACTGTCGCAAATTTTAAATGCGCCAGCGATTGCTTTCTACAATAAATTTTTCAAAAAATAATTTTTTACTGTCGCAAATTTTAATTACGCCAGGGATTGCCTTTTCTATAGTAAATTTTTCAAAAATTAATTTTTTACTGTCGCAAGTTTTAATTGCGCCAGGGATTGCCTTTTCTATAGTAAATTATTCAAACAATGATTTTTTACTGTCGCAAATTTTAATTGCGCCAGGGATTGCCTTTTCTATAGTAAATTTTTCAAAAAATAATTTTTTACTGTCGCAAATTTTAATTGCGCCAGGGATTGCCTTTTCTACAGTAAATTTTTCAAAAAATAATTTTTTACTGTCGCAAATTTTAATTACGCCAGGGATTGCCCTTTCTATAGTAAATTTTGCAAAAAATAATTTTTTACTGTCGAAAATTTTAATTGCGCCAGGGATTGCCTTTTCTATAGTAAATTATTCAAAAAATAATTTTTTACTGTCGCAAATTTTAATTACTCCAAGGATTTTCTTTTCTACAGTAAATTTTTCAAAAATTAATTTTTTACTGTCGCAAATTTTAATTACGCCAGGGATTGCCTTTTCTATAGTAAATTTGGCAAAAATAATTTTTTACTGTCGCAAATTTTAAATGCGCGAGGGATTGCCTTTTCTACAGTAAATTTTTAAAAAAATAATTTTTTACTGTCGAAAATTTTAATTACGCCAGGGATTGCCTTTTCTATAGTAAATTATTCAAAAAATAATTTTTTACTGTCGCACATTTTAATTGCGCCAGGGATTGCCTTTTCTGTAGTAAATTATTCAAAAAATAATTTTTTACTGTCGCAAATTTTAATTGCGCCAGGGATTGCCTTTTCTACAGTAAATTTTTCAAAAAATAATTTCTTACTCTCGCAAATTTTAATTACGCCAAGGATTGCCTTATCTATAGTAAATTTTGCAAAACATAATTTTTTACTGTCGCAAATTTTAATTGCGCCAGGGATTGCATTTTCTATAGTAAATTATTCAAAAAATAATTTTTTACTGTCGCAAATTTTAATTACGACAGGGATTGCCTTTTCTATAGTAAATTTTTCAAAATTTAATTTTATATTGAAGCAAATTTTAATTACGCCAGGGATTGACTTTTCTGTAGTAAATTATTCAAAAAAGAATTTTTTACTGTCGCAAATTTTAATTACGCCAGGGATTGCCTTTTCTATAGTAAATTATACAAAAAATAATTTTTTATTGTCGCAAATTTTAATTACGCCAGGGATTGCCTTTTCTATAGTAAATTTTTCACAAAATAATTTTTTACTGTCGCAAATTTTAAATACGCCAGGGATTGCCTTTTCTATAGTAAATTTTTCACAAATTAATTTTTTCTGTCGCAAGTTTTAATTGCGCCAGGGATTGCCTTTTCTACAGTAAATTTTTCAACAAATAATTTTTTACTGTCGCAAATTTTAATTACGCCAGGGATTGCCTTTTCTATAGTAAATTTTGCAAAAATATTTTTTTACTGTGGCAAATTTTAATTGCGCCAGGGATTGCCTTTTCTACAGTAAATTTTTCAAAAAATAATTTTTTACAGTCGTAAATTTTAAATACGCCAGGTATTGCCTTTTCTATAGTAAATTTTTCACAAATTAATTTTTTACTGTCGCAAATTTTAAATACGCCAGGGATTGCCTTTTCTACAGTAAATTTTTCAAAAAATAATTGTTTACTGTCGCAAATTTTAATTACGCCAGGGATTGCCTTTTCTATAGTAAATTTTTCAAAAATTAATTTTTTACTGTCGCAAGTTTTAATTGCGCCAGGGATTGCCTTTTCTATAGTAAATTATTCAAACAATAATTTTTTACTGTCGCAAATTTTAATTGTGCCAGGGATTGCCTTTTCTATAGTAAATTTTTCAAAAAATAATTTTTTACTGTCGCAAATTTTAATTACGCCAGGGATTGCCTTTTCTATAGTAAATTTTGCAAAAAAATAGTTTTTTATTGTCGCAAATTTTAAATGCGCCAGCGATTGCTTTCTACAGTAAATTTTTCAAAAAATAATTTTTTACTGTCGCAAGTTTTAATTGCGCCAGGGATTGCCTTTTCTATAGTAAATTATTCAAAAAATAATGTTATACTGTCGCAACTTTTAAATACGCCAGGGATTGCCTCTACTATAGTAAATTATTCAAAAAATAATTTTTTACAGTCGCAAATTTTAAATCCGTCAGGGATTGCCTTTTCTATAGTAAATTATTCACAAATTAATTTTTTACTGTCGCAAATCTTAAATATGCCAGGGACTGCCTTTTCTACAGTAAATTTTTCAAAAACTAATTTTTTACTGTCGCAAATTTTAATTGCGCCAGGGATTGCCTTTTCTATAGTAAATAATTCAAAAAATAATTTCTTACTGTCGCAAATTTTAATTACGCCAGGGATTGCCTTTTCTATAGTAAATTTTTCAAAAAATAATTTTTTACTGTCGGAAATCTTAAATACGCCAGGGATTGCCTTTTCTATAGTAAATTTTTCACAAATTAATTTTTTACTGTCGCAAATTTAAATACGCCAGGGATTGCCTTTTCTACAGTAAATTTTTCAAAAAATAATTTTTTACTGTCGCAAATTTTAATTACGCCAGGGATTGCCTTTTCTATAGTAAATTTTCAAAAATTAATTTTTTACTGTCGCAAGTTTTAATTGCGCCAGGGATTGCCTTTTCTATAGTAAATTATTCAAACAATAATTTTTTACTGTCGCAAATTTTAAATGCGCCAGCGATTGCTTTCTACAGTAAATTTTTCAAAAAATAATTTTCTACTGTCGCAAATTTTAATTGCACCAGGGATTGCCTTTTCTATAGTAAATTTTTCAAAAACTAATTTTTTACTGTCGCAAATTTTAATTGCTCCAGGTATTGGCTTTTCTATAGTAAATTTTGCAAAAAAATAATTTTTTACTGTCGCAAATTTTAAATGCGCCAGCGATTGCTTTCTACAGTAAATTTTTCAAAAAATAATTTTTTACTGTCGCAAATTTTAATTACGCCAGGTATTGCCTTTTCTATAGTAAATTTTGCAAAAAAATATTTTTTTACTGTCGCAAATTTTAAATGCGCCAGCGATTGCTTTCTACAGTAAATTTTTCAAAAAATAATTTTCTACTGTCGCAAATTTTAATTGCACCAGGGATTGCCTTTTCTATAGTAAATTTTTCAAAAACTAATTTTTTACTGTCGCAAATTTTAATTGCGCCAGGGATTGCCTTTCTATAGTAAATTTTGCCAAAAAATAAATTTTTACTGTCGCAAATTTTAAATGCGCCAGCGATTGCTTTCTACAGTAAATTTTTCAAAAAATAATTTTCTACTGTCGCAAATTTTAATTGCACTAGGGATTGCCTTTTCTATAGTAAATTTTTCAAAAACTAATTTTTTACTGTCGCAAATTTTAATTGCGCCAGGGATTGCCTTTTCTATAGTAAATTTTGCAAAAAAATAATTTTTTACTGTCGCAAATTTTAAATGCGCCTGCGATTGCTTTCTACAGTAAATTTTTCAAAAATTAATTTTTTACTGTCGCAAATTTTAATTACGCCAGGGATTGCCTTTTCTATAGTAAATTTTGCAAAAATAATTTTTTACTGTCGCAAATTTTAATTGCGCCAGGGATTGCCTTTTCTACAGTAAATTTTTCAAAAAATAATTTTTTACTGTCGTAAATTTTAAATACGCCAGGTATTGCCTTTTCTATAGTAAATTTTTCACAAATTAATTTTTTACTGTCGCAAATTTTAAATGCGCTAGGGATTGCCGTTTCTACAGTAAATTTTTCAAAAAATAATTTTTTACTGTCGCAAATTTTAATTACGCCAGGGATTGCCTTTTCTATAGTAAATTTTTCAAAAATTAATTTTTTATTGTCGCAAGTTTTAATTGCGCCACGGATTGCCTTTTCTATAGTAAATTATTCAAAAAATAATTTTTTACTGTCGCAAATTTTAATTGCGCTAGGGATTGCCTTTTCGATAGTAAATTTTCCAAAAAATAATTTTTTACTGTCTCAAATTTTAATTACGCCAGGGATTGCCTTTTCTATAGTAAATTTTGCAAAAAATTAATTTTTTACTGTCGCATATTTTAAATGCGCCAGCGATTGCTTTCTACAGTAAATTTTTCAAAAAATAATTTTCTACTGTCGCAAATTTTAATTGCACCAGGGATTGCCTTTTCTATAGTAAATTTTTCAAAAAATAATTTTTTACTGTCGCAAATTTTAATTACGCCAGGGATTGCCTTTTCTTTAGTAAATTTTGCAAAAAAATAATTTTTTACTGTCGCAAATTTTAAATGCGCCAACGATTGCTTTCTACAGTAAATTTTTCAAAAAATAATTTTCTACTGTCGCAAATTTTAATTGCGCCAGGGATTGCCTTTTCTATAGTAAATTATTCACAAATTAATTTTTTACTGTCGCAAATTTTAAATATGCCAGGGATTGCCTTTTTTACAGGAAATTTTTCAAAAACTAATTTTTTACTGTCGCAAATTTTAATTGCGCCAGGGATTGCCTTTTCTATAGTAAATTATTCAAAAAATAATTTTTTAGTGTCGCAAATTTTAATTACGCCAGGGATTGCCTTTTCTATAGTAAATTTTTCAAAAAATAATTTTTTACTGTCGGAAATTTTAAATACGCCAGGGATTGCCTTTTCTATAGTAAATTTTGCAAAAAAATAATTTTTTACTGTCGCAAATTTTAAATGCGCCAGCGATTGCTTTCTACAGTAAATTTTTCAAAAAACAATTTTCTACTGTCGCAAATTTTAATTGCACCAGGGATTGCCTTTTCTATAGTAAATTATTCAAACAATAATTTTTTACTGTCGCAAATTTTAAATACGCCGGGGATTGCCTTTTCTATAGTAACTTTTTCAAAAATTAATTTTTTACTGTCGCAAATTTTAATAACGCCAGGAATTGCCTTTTCTATAGTAAATTTTTCAAAAAATAATTTTTTACTGTCGGAAATTTTAATTACGCCAGGGATTGCCTTTTCTATAGTAAATTTTTCAAAAAATAATTTTTTACTGTCGGAAATTTTAAATACGCCAGGGATTGCCTTTTCTATAGTAAATTTTGCAAAAAAATAATTTTTTACTGTCGCAAATTTTAAATGCGCCAGCGATTGCTTTCTACAGTAAATTTTTCAAAAAACAATTTTCTACTGTCGCAAATTTTAATTGCACCAGGGATTGCCTTTTCTATAGTAAATTATTCAAACAATAATTTTTTACTGTCGCAAATTTTAAATACGCCGGGGATTGCCTTTTCTATAGTAACTTTTTCAAGAATTAATTTTTTACTGTCGCAAATTTTAATAACGCCAGGGATTGCCTTTTCTATAGTAAATTTTTCAAAAACTAATTTTTTACTGTCGCAAATTTTAATTACGCCAGGGATTGCCTTTTCTATAGTAAATTCTTCAAAAATTAATTTTTTTTTGTCGCAAATTTTAAATACGCCAGGGATTGCCTTTTCTATAGTAAATTATTCAAAAAATAATTTTATACTGTCGCAACTTTTAAATACGCCAGGGATTGCCTCTTCTATAGTAAATTATCCAAAAAATAATTTTTTACTGTCGCAAATTTTAATTGCGCCAGGGATTGCCTTTTCTATAGTAAATTTTTCACAAATTAATTTTTTACTGTCGCAAATTTTAAATGCGCTAGGGATTGCCGTTTCTACAGTAAATTTTTCAAAAAATAATTTTTTACTGTCGCAAATTTTAATTACGCCAGGGATTGCCTTTTCTATAGTAAATTTTTCAAAAAATAATTTTTTACTGTCGCAAATTTTAATTACGCCAGGGATTGCCTTTTCTATAGTAAATTTTGCAAAAAAATAATTTTTTACTGTCGCAAATTTTAAATGTGCCAGCGATTGCTTTCTACAGTAAATTTTTCAAAAAATAATTTTCTACTGTCGCAAATTTTAATTGCACCAGGGATCGCCTTTTCTATAGTAAATTATTCAAACAATAATTTTTTACTGTCGCAAATTTTAATTGCGCCAGTGATTGCCTTTTCTATAGTAAATTTTTCAAAAAATTATTTTTTACTGTCGCAAATTTTAATTACGCCAGGGATTGCCTTTTCTATAGTAAATTTTGCAAAAAAATAATTTTTACTGTCGCAAATTTTAAATGCGCCAGCGATTGCTTTCTACAGTAAATTTTTCAAAAAATAATTTTCTACTGTCGCAAATTTTAATTGCACCAGGGATTGCCTTTCCTATAGTAAATTATTCAAACAATAATTTTTTACTGTCGCAAATTTTAATTGCGCCAGGGATTGCCTTTTCTATAGCAAATTGTTCAAAAATTAATTTTTTATTGTCGCAAATTTTAAATACGCCAGGGATTGCCTTTTCTATAGTAAATTATTCAAAAAATAATTTTATACTGTCACAACTTTTAAATACGCCAGGGATTGCCTCTTCTATAGTAAATTATTCAAAAAATAATTTTTTACTGTCGCAAATTTTAAATCCGTCAGGGATTGCCTTTTCTATAGTAAATTATTCACAAATTAATTTTTTACTGTCGCAAATTTTAAATATGCCAGGGATTGCCTTTTCTACAGTAAATTTTTCAAAAATTAATTTTTTACTGTCGCAAATTTTAATTGCGCCAGGGATTGCCTTTTCTATAGTAAATTATTCAAAAAATAATTTTTTCTGTCGCAAATTTTAATTACGCCAGGGATTGCCTTTTCTATAGTAAATTTTTCAAAATATAATTTTTTACTGTCGGAAATTTTAAATACGCCAGGGATTGCCTTTTCTATAGTAAATTTTTCACAAATTAATTTTTTACTGTCGCAAATTTTAAACACGCTAGGGATTGCCTTTTCTACAGTAAATTTTTCAAAAAATAATTTTTTACTGTCGCAAATTTTAATTACGCCAGGGATTGCCTTTTCAATAGTAAATTTTTCAAAAATTAATTTTTTACTGTCGCAAATTTTAATTGCGCCAGGGATTGCATTTTCTATAGTAAATTATTCAAAAAATAATTTTTTACTGTCGCAAATTTTAAACACGCCAGGGATTGCCTTTTCTACAGTAAATTTTTCAAAAAATAATTTTTTACTGTCGCAAATTTTAATTACGCCAGGGATTGCCTTTTCTATAGTAAATTTTTCAAAAATTAATTTTTTACTGTCGCAAATTTTAATTGCGCCAGGGATTGCATTTTCTATAGTAAATTTTTCAAAAAATAATTTTTTACTGTCGCAAATTTTAATTACGCCAGGGATTGCCTTTTCTATAGTAAATTTTGCAAAAAAATAATTTTTTACTGTCGCAAATTTTAAATGTGCCAGCGATTGCTTTCTACAGTAAATTTTTCAAAAAATAATTTTCTACTGTCGCAAATTTTAATTGCACCAGGGATCGCCTTTTCTATAGTAAATTATTCAAACAATAATTTTTTACTGTCGCAAATTTTAATTGCGCCAGTGATTGCCTTTTCTATAGTAAATTTTTCAAAAAATAATTTTTTACTGTCGCAAATTTTAATTACGCCAGGGATTGCCTTTTCTATAGTAAATTTTGCAAAAAAATAATTTTTTACTGTCGCAAATTTTAAATGCGCCAGCGATTGCTTTCTACAGTAAATTTTTCAAAAAATAATTTTCTACTGTCGCAAATTTTAATTGCACCAGGGATTGCCTTTCCTATAGTAAATTATTCAAACAATAATTTTTTACTGTCGCAAATTTTAATTGCGCCAGGGATTGCCTTTTCTATAGCAAATTGTTCAAAAATTAATTTTTTATTGTCGCAAATTTTAAATACGCCAGGGATTGCCTTTTCTATAGTAAATTATTCAAAAAATAATTTTATACTGTCACAACTTTTAAATACGCCAGGGATTGCCTCTTCTATAGTAAATTATTCAAAAAATAATTTTTTACTGTCGCAAATTTTAAATCCGTCAGGGATTGCCTTTTCTATATTAAATTATTCACAAATTAATTTTTTACTGTCGCAAATTTTAAATATGCCAGGGATTGCCTTTTCTACAGTAAATTTTTCAAAAACTAATTTTTTACTGTCGCAAATTTTAATTGCGCCAGGGATTGCCTTTTCTATAGTAAATTATTCAAAAAATAATTTTTTTCTGTCGCAAATTTTAATTACGCCAGGGATTGCCTTTTCTATAGTAAATTTTTCAAAATATAATTTTTTACTGTCGGAAATTTTAAATACGCCAGGGATTGCCTTTTCTATAGTAAATTTTTCACAAATTAATTTTTTACTGTCGCAAATTTTAAACACGCCAGGGATTTCCTTTTCTACAGTAAATTTTTCAAAAAATAATTTTTTACTGTCGCAAATTTTAATTACGCCAGGGATTGCCTTTTCTATAGTAAATTTTTCAAAAATTAATTTTTTACTGTCGCAAATTTTAATTGCGCCAGGGATTGCATTTTCTATAGTAAATTATTCAAAAAATAATTTTTTACTGTCGCAACTTTTAATTGCGCCAGGGATTGCCTTTTCTATAGTAAATTATTAAAAAATAATTTTTTACTGTCGCAAATTTTAAATACGCCAGGGATTGCCTTTTCTATAGTAACTTTTTAAAAAATTAATTTTTTACTGTCGCAAATTTTAATTACGCCAGGGATTGCCTTTTCTATAGTAAATTTTGCAAAAATAATTTTTTACTGTCGCAAATTTTAATTGCGCCAGGGATTGCCTTTTCTATAGTAAATTTTTCAAAAAATAATTTTTTACTGTCGCAAATTTTAATTACGCCAGGGATTGCCTTTTCTATAGTCAATTATTCAAAAAATAATTTTTTACTGTCGCAAATTTTAATTACGCCAGGGATTGCCTTTTCTATAGTAAATTTTTCAAAAAATAATTTTTTACTGTCGCAAATTTTAATTACCCCAAGGATTGCCTTTTCTACAGTAAATTTTTCAAAAATTAATTTTTTACTGTCGCAAATTTTAATTACGCCAGGGATTGCCTTTTCTATAGTAAATTTTGCAAAAATAATTTTTTACTGTCGCAAATTTTAATTGCGCCAGGGATTGCCTTTTCTATAGTAAATTTTTCAAAAAATAATTTTTTACTGTCGCAAATTTTAATTACGCCAGGGATTGCCTTTTCTATAGTAAATTTTGCAAAAAAATAATTTTTAATGTCGCAAATTTTAAATGCGCCAGCGATTGCTTTCTACAGTAAATTTTTCAAAAACTAATTTTTTACTGTCGCAAATTTTAATTACCCCAAGGATTGCCTTTTCTACAGTAAATTTTTCAAAAATTAATTTTTTACTGTCGCAAATTTTAATTACGCCAGGGATTGCCTTTTCTATAGTAAATTTTTCAAAAAATAATTTTTTACTGTCGCAAATTTTACATACGCCAGGTATTGCCTTTTCTGTAGTAAATTTTTCACAAATTAATTTTTTACTGTCGCAAATTTTAAATACGCCAGGGATTGCCTTTTCTAAAGTAAATTTTTCAAAAAAAATTTTTTACTGTCGCAAATTTTAATTGCGCCAGGGATTGCCTTTTCTATAGTAAATTTTTCAAAAAATAATTTTTTACTGTCGCAAATTTTAATTACGCCAGGGATTGCCTTTTCTATAGTAAATTATTCACAAATTAATTTTTTACTGTCGCAAATTTTAAATATGCCAGGGATTGCCTTTTCTACCGTAAATTTTTCAAAAACTAATTTTTTACTGTCGCAAATTTTAATTGCGCCAGGGATTACCTTTTCTATAGTAAATTATTCAAAAAATAATTTTTTACTGTCGCAAATTTTAATTACGCCAGGGATTGCCTTTTCTATAGTAAATTTTTCAAAAAATAATTTTTTACTGTCGCAAATTTTAATTGCGCCAGGGATTGCCTTTTCTATAGTAAATTATTCAAAAAATAATTTTTTACTGTAGCAAATTTTAATTGCACCAGGGATTGCCTTTTCTATAGTAAATTATTCAAACAATAATTTTTTACTGTCGCAAATTTTAATTGCGCCAGGGATTGCCTTTTCTATAGTAAATTTTTCAAAAAATAATTTTTTACTGTCGCAAATTTTAATTACGCCAGGGATTGCCTTTTCTATAGTAAATTTTGCAAAAAAATAATTTTTTACTGTCGCAAATTTTAAATGCGCCAACGATTGCTTTCTACAGTAAATTTTTCAAAAAATAATTTTCTACTGTCGCAAATTTTAATTGCGCCAGGGATTGCCTTTTCTATAGTAAATTATTCACAAATTAATTTTTTACTGTCGCAAATTTTAAATATGCCAGGGATTGCCTTTTTTACAGTAAATTTTTCAAAAACTAATTTTTTACTGTCGCAAATTTTAATTGCGCCAGGGATTGCCTTTTCTATAGTAAATTATTCAAAAAATAATTTTTTAGTGTCGCAAATTTTAATTACGCCAGGGATTGCCTTTTCTATAGTAAATTTTTCAAAAAATAATTTTTTACTGTCGGAAATTTTAAATACGCCAGGGATTGCCTTTTCTATAGTAAATTTTGCAAAAAAATAATTTTTTACTGTCGCAAATTTTAAATGCGCCAGCGATTGCTTTCTACAGTAAATTTTTCAAAAAACAATTTTCTACTGTCGCAAATTTTAATTGCACCAGGGATTGCCTTTTCTATAGTAAATTATTCAAACAATAATATTTTACTGTCGCAAATTTTAAATACGCCGGACATTGCCTTTTCTATAGTAACTTTTTCAAAAATTAATTTTTTACTGTCGCAAATTTTAATAACGCCAGGGATTGCCTTTTCTATAGTAAATTTTTCAAAAAATAATTTTTTACTGTCGGAAATTTTAATTACGCCAGGGATTGCCTTTTCTATAGTAAATTTTTCAAAAAATAATTTTTTACTGTCGGAAATTTTAAATACGCCAGGGATTGCCTTTTCTATAGTAAATTTTGCAAAAAAATAATTTTTTACTGTCGCAAATTTTAAATGCGCCAGCGATTGCTTTCTACAGTAAATTTTTCAAAAAACAATTTTCTACTGTCGCAAATTTTAATTGCACCAGGGATTGCCTTTTCTATAGTAAATTATTCAAACAATAATTTTTTACTGTCGCAAATTTTAAATACGCCGGGGATTGCCTTTTCTATAGTAACTTTTTCAAAAATTAATTTTTTACTGTCGCAAATTTTAATAACGCCAGGGATTGCCTTTTCTATAGTAAATTTTTCAAAAACTAATTTTTTACTGTCGCAAATTTTAATTACGCCAGGGATTGCCTTTTCTATAGTAAATTCTTCAAAAATTAATTTTTTTTTGTCGCAAATTTTAAATACGCCAGGGATTGCCTTTTCTATAGTAAATTATTCAAAAAATAATTTTATACTGTCGCAACTTTTAAATACGCCAGGGATTGCCTCTTCTATAGTAAATTATCCAAAAAATAATTTTTTACTGTCGCAAATTTTAATTCCGCCAGGGATTGCCTTTTCTATAGTAAATTTTTCAAAAATTAATTTTTTACTGTCGCAAATTTTAATTGCGCCAGGGATTGCATTTTCTATAGTAAATTATTCAAAAAATAATTTTTTACGGTCGCAAATTTTAATTGCGCCAGGGATTGCCTTTTCTATAGTAAATTATTAAAAAATAATTTTTTACTGTCGCAAATTTTAAATACGCCGGGGATTGCCTTTTCTATAGTAACTTTTTCAAAAATTAATTTTTTACTGTCGCAAATTTTAATAACGCCAGGGATTGCCTTTTCTATAGTAAATTTTTCAAAAACTAATTTTTTACTGTCGCAAATTTTAATTACGCCAGGGATTGCCTTTTCTATAGTAAATTCTTCAAAAATTAATTTTTTTTTGTCGCAAATTTTAAATACGCCAGGGATTGCCTTTTCTATAGTAAATTATTCAAAAAATAATTTTATACTGTCGCAACTTTTAAATACGCCAGGGATTGCCTCTTCTATAGTAAATTATCCAAAAAATAATTTTTTACTGTCGCAAATTTTAAATCCGTCAGGGATTGCCTTTTCTATAGTAAATTATTCACAAATTAATTTTTTACTGTCGCAAATGTTAAATATGCAGGGGATTGCCTTTTCTACAGTAAATTTTTCAAAAACTAATTTTTTACTGTCGCAAATTTTACTTGCGCCTGGGATTGCCTTTTCTATAGTAAATTTTTCACAAATTAATTTTTTACTGTCGCAAATTTTAATTACGCCAGGGATTGCCTTTTCTATAGTAAATTTTTCAAAAATTAATTTTTTACTGTCGCAAGTTTTAATTGCGCCAGGGATTGCCTTTTCTATAGTAAATTATTCAAAAAATAATTTTTTACTGTCGCAAATTTTAATTGCGCCAGGGATTGCCTTTTCTATAGTAAATTTTTCAAAAAATAATTTTTTACTGTCGCAAATTTTAATTACGCCAGGGATTGCCTTTTCTATAGTAAATTTTGCAAAAAAATAATTTTTTACTGTCGCAAATTTTAAATGTGCCAGCGATTGCTTTCTACAGTAAATTTTTCAAAAAATAATTTTCTACTGTCGCAAATTTTAATTGCACCAGGGATCGCCTTTTCTATAGTAAATTATTCAAACAATAATTTTTTACTGTCGCAAATTTTAATTGCGCCAGTGATTGCCTTTTCTATAGTAAATTTTTCAAAAAATAATTTTTTACTGTCGCAAATTTTAATTACGCCAGGGATTGCCTTTTCTATAGTAAATTTTGCAAAAAAATAATTTTTTACTGTCGCCAATTTTAAATGCGCCAGCGATTTCTTTCTACAGTAAATTTTTCAAAAAATAATTTTCTACTGTCGCAAATTTTAATTGCACCAGGGATTGCCTTTCCTATAGTAAATTATTCAAACAATAATTTTTTACTGTCGCAAATTTTAATTGCGCCAGGGATTGCCTTTTCTATAGCAAATTGTTCAAAAATTAATTTTTTATTGTCGCAAATTTTAAATACGCCAGGGATTGCCTTTTCTATAGTAAATTATTCAAAAAATAATTTTATACTGTCACAACTTTTAAATACGCCAGGGATTGCCTCTTCTATAGTAAATTATTCAAAAAATAATTTTTTACTGTCGCAAATTTTAAATCCGTCAGGGATTGCCTTTTCTATAGTAAATTATTCACAAATTAATTTTTTACTGTCGCAAATTTTAAATATGCCAGGGATTGCCTTTTCTACAGTAAATTTTTCAAAAACTAATTTTTTACTGTCGCAAATTTTAATTGCGCCAGGGATTGCCTTTTCTATAGTAAATTATTCAAAAAATAATTTTTTCTGTCGCAAATTTTAATTACGCCAGGGATTGCCTTTTCTATAGTAAATTTTTCAAAATATAATTTTTTACTGTCGGAAATTTTAAATACGCCAGGGATTGCCTTTTCTATAGTAAATTTTTCACAAATTAATTTTTTACTGTCGCAAATTTTAAACACGCCAGGGATTGCCTTTTCTACAGTAAATTTTTCAAAAAATAATTTTTTACTGTCGCAAATTTTAATTACGCCAGGGATTGCCTTTTCTATAGTAAATTTTTCAAAAATTAATTTTTTACTGTCGCAAATTTTAATTGCGCCAGGGATTGCATTTTCTATAGTAAATTATTCAAAAAATAATTTTTTACTGTCGCAAATTTTAAACACGCCAGGGATTGCCTTTTCTACAGTAAATTTTTCAAAAAATAATTTTTTACTGTCGCAAATTTTAATTACGCCAGGGATTGCCTTTTCTATAGTAAATTTTTCAAAAATTAATTTTTTACTGTCGCAAATTTTAATTGCGCCAGGGATTGCATTTTCTATAGTAAATTTTTCAAAAAATAATTTTTTACTGTCGCAAATTTTAATTACGCCAGGGATTGCCTTTTCTATAGTAAATTTTGCAAAAAAATAATTTTTTACTGTCGCAAATTTTAAATGTGCCAGCGATTGCTTTCTACAGTAAATTTTTCAAAAAATAATTTTCTACTGTCGCAAATTTTAATTGCACCAGGGATCGCCTTTTCTATAGTAAATTATTCAAACAATAATTTTTTACTGTCGCAAATTTTAATTGCGCCAGTGATTGCCTTTTCTATAGTAAATTTTTCAAAAAATAATTTTTTACTGTCGCAAATTTTAATTACGCCAGGGATTGCCTTTTCTATAGTAAATTTTGCAAAAAAATAATTTTTTACTGTCGCAAATTTTAAATGCGCCAGCGATTGCTTTCTACAGTAAATTTTTCAAAAAATAATTTTCTACTGTCGCAAATTTTAATTGCACCAGGGATTGCCTTTCCTATAGTAAATTATTCAAACAATAATTTTTTACTGTCGCAAATTTTAATTGCGCCAGGGATTGCCTTTTCTATAGCAAATTGTTCAAAAATTAATTTTTTATTGTCGCAAATTTTAAATACGCCAGGGATTGCCTTTTCTATAGTAAATTATTCAAAAAATAATTTTATACTGTCACAACTTTTAAATACGCCAGGGATTGCCTCTTCTATAGTAAATTATTCAAAAAATAATTTTTTACTGTAGCAAATTTTAAATCCGTCAGGGATTGCCTTTTCTATAGTAAATTATTCACAAATTAATTTTTTACTGTCGCAAATTTTAAATATGCCAGGGATTGCCTTTTCTATAGTAAATTTTTCAAAAACTAATTTTTTACTGTCGCAAATTTTAATTGCGCCAGGGATTGCCTTTTCTATAGTAAATTATTCAAAAAATAATTTTTTTCTGTCGCAAATTTTAATTACGCCAGGGATTGCCTTTTCTATAGTAAATTTTTCAAAATATAATTTTTTACTGTCGGAAATTTTAAATACGCCAGGGATTGCCTTTTCTATAGTAAATTTTTCACAAATTAATTTTTTACTGTCGCAAATTTTAAACACGCCAGGGATTGCCTTTTCTACAGTAAATTTTTCAAAAAATAATTTTTTACTGTCGCAAATTTTAATTACGCCAGGGATTGCCTTTTCTATAGTAAATTTTTCAAAAATTAATTTTTTACTGTCGCAAATTTTAATTGCGCCAGGGATTGCATTTTCTATAGTAAATTATTCAAAAAATAATTTTTTACTGTCGCAAATTTTAATTGCGCCAGGGATTGCCTTTTCTATAGTAAATTATTAAAAAATAATTTTTTACTGTCGCAAATTTTAAATACGCCAGGGATTGCCTTTTCTATAGTAACTTTTTAAAAAATTAATTTTTTACTGTCGCAAATTTTAATTACGCCAGGGATTGCCTTTTCTATAGTAAGTTTTTCAAAAACTAATTTTTTACTGTCGCAAATTTTAATTACGCCAGGGATTGCCTTTTCTATAGTAAATTATTCAAAAAATAATTTTTTACTGTCGCAAATTTTAATTACGCCAGGGATTGCCTTTTCTATAGTAAATTTTTCAAAAAATAATTTTTTACTGTCGCAAATTTTAATTACCCCAAGGATTGCCTTTTCTACAGTAAATTTTTCAAAAATTAATTTTTTACTGTCGCAAATTTTAATTACGCCAGGGATTGCCTTTTCTATAGTAAATTTTGCAAAAATAATTTTTTACTGTCGCAAATTTTAATTGCGCCAGGGATTGCCTTTTCTATAGTAAATTTTTCAAAAAATAATTTTTTACTGTCGCAAATTTTAATTACGCCA
The DNA here is from genome assembly GCA_963930735.1 of Dioctria linearis. Classification (NCBI taxonomy): domain Eukaryota; kingdom Metazoa; phylum Arthropoda; class Insecta; order Diptera; family Asilidae; genus Dioctria; species Dioctria linearis. Next base: position 17,347 of record CAWVNZ010000509.1, read on the forward strand.
GGGATTGCCTTTTCTATAGTAAATTTTGCAAAAAAATAATTTTTAATGTCGCAAATTTTAAATGCGCCAGCGATTGCTTTCTACAGTAAATTTTTCAAAAACTAATTTTTTACTGTCGCAAATTTTAATTACCCCAAGGATTGCCTTTTCTACAGTAAATTTTTCAAAAATTAATTTTTTACTGTCGCAAATTTTAATTACGCCAGGGATTGCCTTTTCTATAGTAAATTTTTCAAAAAATAATTTTTTACTGTCGCAAATTTTACATACGCCAGGTATTGCCTTTTCTGTAGTAAATTTTTCACAAATTAATTTTTTACTGTCGCAAATTTTAAATACGCCAGGGATTGCCTTTTCTAAAGTAAATTTTTCAAAAAAAATTTTTTACTGTCGCAAATTTTAATTGCGCCAGGGATTGCCTTTTCTATAGAAAATTTTTCAAAAAATAATTTTTTACTGTCGCAAATTTTAATTACGCCAGGGATTGCCTTTTCTATAGTAAATTATTCACAAATTAATTTTTTACTGTCGCAAATTTTAAATATGCCAGGGATTGCCTTTTCTACCGTAAATTTTTCAAAAACTAATTTTTTACTGTCGCAAATTTTAATTGCGCCAGGGATTGCCTTTTCTATAGTAAATTATTCAAAAAATAATTTTTTAGTGTCGCAAATTTTAATTACGCCAGGGATTGCCTTTTCTATAGTAAATTTTTCAAAAAATAATTTTTTACTGTCGGAAATTTTAAATACGCCAGTGATTGCCTTTTCTATAGTAAATTTTGCAAAAAAATAATTTTTTACTGTCGCAAATTTTAAATGCGCCAGCGATTGCTTTCTACAGTAAATTTTTCAAAAAACAATTTTCTACTGTCGCAAATTTTAATTGCACCAGGGATTGCCTTTTCTATAGTAAATTATTCAAACAATAATTTTTTACTGTCGCAAATTTTAAATACGCCGGGGATTGCCTTTTCTATAGAAACTTTTTCAAAAATTAATTTTTTACTGTCGCAAATTTTAATAACGCCAGGGATTGCCTTTTCTATAGTAATTTTTTCAAAAATAATTTTTTACTGTCGGAAATTTTAATTACGCCAGGGATTGCCTTTTCTATAGTAAATTTTTCAAAAAATAATTTTTTACTGTCGGAAATTTTAAATACGCCAGGGATTGCCTTTTCTATAGTAAATTTTGCAAAAAAATAATTTTTTACTGTCGCAAATTTTAAATGCGCCAGCGATTGCTTTCTACAGTAAATTTTTCAAAAAACAATTTTCTACTGTCGCAAATTTTAATTGCACCAGGGATTGCCTTTTCTATAGTAAATTATTCAAACAATAATTTTTTACTGTCGCAAATTTTAAATACGCCGGGGATTGCCTTTTCTATAGTAACTTTTTCAAAAATTAATTTTTTACTGTCGCAAATTTTAATAACGCCAGGGATTGCTTTTCTATAGTAAATTTTTCAAAAACTAATTTTTTACTGTCGCAAATTTTAATTACGCCAGGGATTGCCTTTTCTATAGTAAATTCTTCAAAAATTAATTTTTTTTTGTCGCAAATTTTAAATACGCCAGGGATTGCCTTTTCTATAGTAAATTATTCAAAAAATAATTTTATACTGTAGCAAATTTTAAATACGCCAGGGATTGCCTCTTCTATAGTAAATTATCCAAAAAATAATTTTTTACTGTCGCAAATTTTAATTGCGCCAGGGATTGCCTTTTCTATAGTAAATTTTTCAAAAATTAATTTTTTACTGTCGCAAATTTTAATTGCGCCAGGGATTGCATTTTCTATAGTAAATTATTCAAAAAATAATTTTTTACGGTCGCAAATTTTAATTGCGCCAGGGATTGCCTTTTCTATAGTAAATTATTAAAAAATAATTTTTTACTGTCGCAAATTTTAAATACGCCGGGGATTGCCTTTTCTATAGTAACTTTTTCAAAAATTAATTTTTTACTGTCGCAAATTTTAATAACGCCAGGGATTGCCTTTTCTATAGTAAATTTTTCAAAAACTAATTTTTTACTGTCGCAAATTTTAATTACGCCAGGGATTGCCTTTTCTATAGTAAATTATTCAAAAAATAATTTTTTTTTGTCGCAAATTTTAAATACGCCAGGGATTGCCTTTTCTATAGTAAATTATTCAAAAAATAATTTTATACTGTCGCAACTTTTAAATACGCCAGGGATTGCCTCTTCTATAGTAAATTATCCAAAAAATAATTTTTTACTGTCGCAAATTTTAAATCCGTCAGGGATTGCCTTTTCTATAGTAAATTATTCACAAATTAATTTTTTACTGTCGAAAATGTTAAATATGCAGGGGATTGCCTTTTCTACAGTAAATTTTTCAAAAACTAATTTTTTACTGTCGCAAATTTTAATTGCGCCAGGGATTGCCTTTTCTATAGTAAATTTTTCACAAATTAATTTTTTACTGTCGCAAATTTTAATTACGCCAGGGATTGCCTTTTCTATAGTAAATTTTTCAAAAATTAATTTTTTACTGTCGCAAGTTTTAATTGCGCCAGGGATTGCCTTTTCTATAGTAAATTATTCAAAAAATAATTTTTTACTGTCGCAAATTTTAATTGCGCCAGGGATTGCCTTTTCTATAGTAAATTTTTCAAAAAATAATTTTTTACTGTCGCAAATTTTAATTACGCCAGGGATTGCCTTTTCTATAGTAAATTTTGCAAAAAAATAATTTTTTACTGTCGCAAATTTTAAATGTGCCAGCGATTGCTTTCTACAGTAAATTTTTCAAAAAATAATTTTCTACTGTCGCAAATTTTAATTGCACCAGGGATCGCCTTTTCTATAGTAAATTATTCAAACAATAATTTTTTACTGTCGCAAATTTTAATTGCGCCAGTGATTGCCTTTTCTATAGTAAATTTTTCAAAAAATAATTTTTTACTGTCGCAAATTTTAATTACGCCAGGGATTGCCTTTTCTATAGTAAATTTTGCAAAAAAATAATTTTTTACTGTCGCAAATTTTAAATGCGCCAGCGATTGCTTTCTACAGTAAATTTTTCAAAAAATAATTTTCTACTGTCGCAAATTTTAATTGCACCAGGGATCGCCTTTTCTATAGTAAATTATTCAAACAATAATTTTTTAGTGTCGCAAATTTTAATTACGCCAGGGATTGCCTTTTCTATAGTAAATTTTTCAAAAAATAATTTTTTACTGTCGGAAATTTTAAATACGCCAGGGATTGCCTTTTCTATAGTAAATTATTCAAAAAATAATTTTATACTGTCACAACTTTTAAATACGCCAGGGATTGCCTCTTCTATAGTAAATTATTCAAAAAATAATTTTTTACTGTCGCAAATTTTAAATCCGTCAGGGATTGCCTTTTCTATAGTAAATTATTCACAAATTAATTTTTTATTGTCGCAAATTTTAAATATGCCAGGGATTGCCTTTTCTACAGTAAATTTTTCAAAAACTAATTTTTTACTGTCGCAAATTTTAATTGCGCCAGGGATTGCCTTTTCTATAGTAAATTATTCAAAAAATAATTTTTTTCTGTCGCAAATTTTAATTACGCCAGGGATTGCCTTTTCTATAGTAAATTTTTCAAAATATAATTTTTTACTGTCGGAAATTTTAAATACGCCAGGGATTGCCTTTTCTATAGTAAATTTTTCACAAATTAATTTTTTACTGTCGCAAATTTTAAACACGCCAGGGATTGCCCTTTCTACAGTAAATTTTTCAAAAAATAATTTTTTACTGTCGCAAATTTTAATTACGCCAGGGATTGCCTTTTCTATAGTAAATTTTTCAAAAATTAATTTTTTACTGTCGCAAATTTTAATTGCGCCAGGGATTGCATTTTCTATAGTAAATTATTCAAAAAATAATTTTTTACTGTCGCAAATTTTAATTGCGCCAGGGATTGCCTTTTCTATAGTAAATTATTCAAAAAATAATTTTTTACTGTCGCAAATTTTAATTGCGCCAGGGATTGCCTTTTCTATAGTAAATTTTTCAAAAAATAATTTTTTACTGTCGCAAATTTTAATTACGCCAGGGATTGCCTTTTCTATAGTAAATTTTGCAAAAAAATAATTTTTTACTGTCGCAAATTTTAAATGTGCCAGCGATTGCTTTCTACAGTAAATTTTTCAAAAAATAATTTTCTACTGTCGCAAATTTTAATTGCACCAGGGATCGCCTTTTCTATAGTAAATTATTCAAACAATAATTTTTTACTGTCGCAAATTTTAATTGCGCCAGTGATTGCCTTTTCTATAGTAAATTTTTCAAAAAATAATTTTTTACTGTCGCAAATTTTAATTACGCCAGGGATTGCCTTTTCTATAGTAAATTTTGCAAAAAAATAATTTTTTACTGTCGCAAATTTTAAATGCGCCAGCGATTGCTTTCTACAGTAAATTTTTCAAAAAATAATTTTCTACTGTCGCAAATTTTAATTGCACCAGGGATCGCCTTTTCTATAGTAAATTATTCAAACAATAATTTTTTAGTGTCGCAAATTTTAATTACGCCAGGGATTGCCTTTTCTATAGTAAATTTTTCAAAAAATAATTTTTTACTGTCGGAAATTTTAAATACGCCAGGGATTGCCTTTTCTATAGTAAATTATTCAAAAAATAATTTTATACTGTCACAACTTTTAAATACGCCAGGGATTGCCTCTTCTATAGTAAATTATTCAAAAAATAATTTTTTACTGTCGCAAATTTTAAATCCGTCAGGGATTGCCTTTTCTATAGTAAATTATTCACAAATTAATTTTTTATTGTCGCAAATTTTAAATATGCCAGGGATTGCCTTTTCTACAGTAAATTTTTCAAAAACTAATTTTTTACTGTCGCAAATTTTAATTGCGCCAGGGATTGCCTTTTCTATAGTAAATTATTCAAAAAATAATTTTTTTCTGTCGCAAATTTTAATTACGCCAGGGATTGCCTTTTCTATAGTAAATTTTTCAAAATATAATTTTTTACTGTCGGAAATTTTAAATACGCCAGGGATTGCCTTTTCTATAGTAAATTTTTCACAAATTAATTTTTTACTGTCGCAAATTTTAAACACGCCAGGGATTGCCTTTTCTACAGTAAATTTTTCAAAAAATAATTTTTTACTGTCGCAAATTTTAATTACGCCAGGGATTGCCTTTTCTATAGTAAATTTTTCAAAAATTAATTTTTTACTGTCGCAAATTTTAATTGCGCCAGGGATTGCATTTTCTATAGTAAATTATTCAAAAAATAATTTTTTACTGTCGCAAATTTTAATTGCGCCAGGGATTGCCTTTTCTATAGTAAATTATTAAAAAATAATTTTTTACTGTCGCAAATTTTAAATACGCCAGGGATTGCCTTTTCTATAGTAACTTTTTCAAAAATTAATTTTTTACTGTCGCAAATTTTAATTACGCCAGGGATTGCCTTTTCTATAGTAAAATTTTCAAAAACTAATTTTTTACTGTCGCAAATTTTAATTACGCCAGGGATTGCCTTTTCTATAGTAAATTATTCAAAAAATAATTTTTACTGTCGCAAATTTTAATTACGCCAGGGATTGCCTTTTCTATAGTAAATTTTTCAAAAATTAATTTTTTACTGTCGCAAATTTTAATTACCCCAAGGATTGCCTTTTCTACAGTAAATTTTTCAAAAAATAATTTTTTACTGTCGCAAATTTTACATACGCCAGGTATTGCCTTTTCTGTAGTAAATTTTTCACAAATTAATTTTTTACTGTCGCAAATTTTAAATACGCCAGGGATTGCCTTTTCTAAAGTAAATTTTTCAAAAAACAATTTTTTACTGTCGCAAATTTTAATTGCGCCAGGGATTGCCTTTTCTATAGTAAATTTTTCAAAAAATAATTTTTTACTGTCGCAAATTTTAATTACGCCAGGGATTGCCTTTTCTATAGTAAATTTTGCAAAAAAATAATTTTTAATGTCGCAAATTTTAAATGCGCCAGCGATTGCTTTCTACAGTAAATTTTTCAAAAAATAATTTTCTACTGTCGCAAATTTTAATTGCAGAAGGGATTGACTTTTCTATAGTAAATTTTTCAAAAATTAATTTTTTACTGTCGCATATTTTAAATACGCCAGGGATTGTCTTTTTACAGAAAATTTTTCAAAATTTAATTTTATACTGTCGCAAATTTTAATTGCACCAGGGATTACCTTTTCTATAGTAAATTGTTCAAAAATTAATTTTTTACTGTCGCAAATTTTAAATACGCCAGGGATTGCCTTTTCTATAGTAAATTATTCACAAATTAATTTTTTACTGTCGCAAATTTTAAATATGCCGGGGATTGCCTTTTCTACAGTAAATTTTTCAAAAACTAATTTTTTACTGTCGCAAATTTTAATTGCGTCAGGGATTGCCTTTTCTATAGTAAATTATTCAAAAATTAATTTTTTACTGTCGCAAATTTTAATTACGCCAGGGATTGCCTTTTCTATAGTAAATTTTTCAAAAAATAATTTTTTACTGTCGGAAATTTTAAATACGCCAGGGATTGCCTTTTCTATAGTAAATTTTTCACAAATTAATTTTTTACTGTCGCAAATTTTAAATACGCCAGGGATTGACTTTTCTACAGTAAATTTTTCAAAAAATATTTTTTTACTGTCGCAAATTTTAATTACGCCAGGGATTGCCTTTTCTATAGTAAATTTTTCAAAAATTAATTTTTTACTGTCGCAAATTTTAATTGCGCCAGGGATTGCATTTTCTATAGTAAATTATTCAAAAAATAATTTTTTACTGTCGCAAATTTTAATTGCGCAAGGGATTGCCTTTTCTATAGTAAATTATTAAAAAATATTTTTTTACTGTCGCAAATTTTAAATACGCCAGGGATTGCCTTTTCTATAGTAACTTTTTCAAAAATTAATTTTTTACTGTCGCAAATTTTAATTACGCCAGGGATTGCCTTTTCTATAGTAAATTTTTCAAAAACTAATTTTTTACTGTCGCAAATTTTAAATCCGCCAGGGATTGCCTTTTTCTATAGTAAATTTTTCAAAAAATAATTTTTTACTGTCGCAAATTTTAATTGCGCCAGGGATTGCCTTTTCTCTAGTAAATTATTCAAAAAATAATTTTATACTGTCGCAAATTTTAAATACACCAGCGATTTCCTCTTCTATAGTAAATTATTCAAAAAGTAATTTTTTACTGTCGCAAATTTTAAATCCGCCAGGGATTGCCTTTTCTATAGTAAATTATTCACAAATTAATTTTTTACTGTCGCAAATTTTAAATATGCCAGGGATTGCCTTTTCTACAGTAAATTTTTCTAAAACTAATTTTTTACTGTCGCAAATTTTAATTGCGCCAGGGATTGCCTTTTCTATAGTAAATTATTCAAAAAATAATTTTTACTGTCGCAAATTTTAATTACGCCAGAGATTGCCTTTTCTATAGTAAATTTTTCAAAAAATAATTTTTTACTATCGCAAATTTTAAATACGCCAGGGATTGCCTTTTCTATAGTAAATTTTTTACAAATTAATTTTTTACTGTCGCAAATTTTAAATACGCCAGGGATTGCCATTTCTACAGTAAATTTTTCAAAAAATAATTTTTTACTGTCGCAAATTTTAATTACGCCAGGGATTGCCTTTTCTATAGTAAATTTTTCAAAAATTAATTTTTTACTGTCGCAAGCTTTAATTGCGCCAGGAATTGCATTTTCTGTAGTAAATTATTCAAAAAATAATTTTTTACTGTCGCAAATTTTAATTACGCCAGGGATTGCCTTTTCTATAGTAAATTTTTCAAAAATTAATTTTTTACTGTCGCAAGTTTTAATTGCGCCAGGGATTGCCTTTTCTACAGTAAATTTTTCAAAAAATAATTTTTTACTGTCGCAAGTTTTAATTGCGCCAGGGATTGCCTTTTCTATAGTAAATTTTTCAAAAAATAATTTTCTACTGTCGCAAATTTTAATTAGGCCAGGGATTGCCTTTTCTACAGTAAATTTTTCAAAAATTAATTTTTTACTGTCGCAAATTTTAATTACGCCAGGGATTGCCTTCTCTATAGTAAATTTTTCAAAAAATATTTTTTTACTGTCGCAAATTTTAATTACGCCAGGGATTGCCTTTTCTATAGTAAATTTTTCAAAAAATAATTTTTTACTGTCGCAACTTTAAATCCGCCAGGGATTGCCTTTTCTATAGTAAATTTTTCAAAAAATAATTTTTTACTGTCGCAAGTTTTAATTGCGCCAGGGATTGCCTTTTCTATAGTAAATTATTCAAAAAATAATTTTATACTGTCGCAAATTTTAAATACACCAGCGATTTCCTCTTCTTTAGTAAATTATTCAAAAAGTAATTTTTTACTGTCGCAAATTTTAATTACGCCAGGGATTGCCTTTTCTATAGTAAATTATTCAAAAAATAATTTTTTTCTGTCGCAAATTTTAAATCCGACAGGGATTGCCTTTTCTATAGTAAATTATTCACAAATTAATTTTTACTGTCGCAAATTCTAAATATGCCAGGGATTGCCTTTTCTACAGTAAATTTTTCAAAAACTAATTTTTTACTGTCGCAAATTTTAATTGCGCCAGGGATTGCCTTTTCTATAGTAAATTATTCAAAAAATAATTTTTTACTGTCTCAAATTTTAATTACGCCAGGGTTTTCCTCTTCTATAGTAAATTATTCAAAAAGTAATTTTTTACTATCGCAAATTTTAATTACGCCAGGGATTGCCTTTTCTATAGTAAATTATTCAAAAAATAATTTTTTACTGTCGCAAATTTTAAATCCGACAGGGATTGCCTTTTCTATAGTAAATTATTCACAAATTAATTTTTTATTGTCGCAAATTTTAAATATGCCAGGGATTGCCTTTTCTACAGTAAATTTTTCAAAAACTAATTTTTTACTGTCGCAAATTTTAATTGCGCCAGGGATTGCCTTTTCTATAGTAAATTATTCAAAAAATAATTTTTTACTGTCGCAAATTTTAACTACGCCAGGGATTGCCTTTTCTATAGTAAATTTTTCAAAAAATAATTTTTTACTGTCGGAAATTTTAAATACGCCAGGGATTGCCTTTTCTATAGTAAATTTTTCACAAATTAATTTGTTACTGTCGCAAATTTTAAATACGCCAGGGATTGCCTTTTCTACAGTAAATTTTTCAAAAAATAATTTTTTACTGTCGCAAATTTTAATTACGCCAGGGATTGCCTTTTCTACAGTAAATTTTTCTAAAACTAATTTTTTACTGTCGCAAATTTTAATTGCGCCAGGGATTGCCTTTTCTATAGTAAATTATTCACAAATTAATTTTTTACTGTCGCAAATTTTAAATATGCCAGGGATTGCCTTTTCTACAGTAAATATTTCAAAAACTAAATTTTTACTGTCGCAAATTTTAATTGCACCAGGGATTGCCTTTTCTATAGTAAATTATTCAAAAAATAATTTTTTACTGTCGCAAATTTTAAATCCGACAGGGATTGCCTTTTCTATAGTAAATTATTCACAAATTAATTTTTTATTGTCGCAAATTTTAAATATGCCAGGGATTGCCTTTTCTACAGTAAATTTTTCAAAAACTAATTTTTACTGTCGCAAATTTTAATTGCGCCAGGGATTGCCTTTTCTATAGTAAATTATTCAAAAAATAATTTTTTACTGTCGCAAATTTTAATTACGCCAGGGATTGCCTTTTCTATAGTAAATTTTTCAAAAAATATTTTTTTACTGTCGGAAATTTTAAATACGCCAGGGATTGCCATTTCTATAGTAAATTTTTCACAAATTAATTTTTTACTGTCGCAAATTTTAAATACGCCAGGGATTGCCTTTTCTACAGTAAATTTTTCAAAAAATAATTTTTACTGTCGCAAATTTTAATTACGCCAGGGATTGCCATTTCTATAATAAATTTTTCAAAAATTAATTTTTTACTGTCGCAAATTTTAATTGCGCCAGGGATTGCATTTTCTATAGTAAATTATTCAAAAAATAATTTTTTACTGTCGCAAATTTTAATTGCGCCAGGGATTGCCTTTTCTATAGTAAATTATTAAAAAATAATTTTTTACTGTCGCAAATTTTAAATACGCCAGGGATTGCCTTTTCTATAGTAACTTTTTCAAAAATTAATTTCTTACTGTCGCAAATTTTAATTACGCCAGGGATTGCCTTTTCTATAGTAAATTTTTCAAAAACTAATTTTTTACTGTCGCAAATTTTAAATCCGCCAGGGATTGCCTTTTTTATAGTAAATTTTTCAAAAAATAATTTTTTACTGTCGCAAATTTTAATTGCGCCTGGGATTGCCTTTTCTATAGTAAATAATTCAAAAAATAATTTTATCCTGTCGCAAATTTTAAATACACCAGCGATTTCCTCTTCTATAGTAAATTATTCAAAAAGTCATTTTTTACTGTCGCAAATTTTAAATCCGCCAGGGATTGCCTTTTCTATAGTAAATTATTCACAAATTAATTTTTTACTGTCGCAAATTTTAAATATGCCAGGGATTGCCTTTTCTACAGTAAATTTTTCTAAAACTAATTTTTTACTGTCGCAAATTTTAATTGCGCCAGGGATTGCCTTTTCTATAGTAAATTATTCACAAATTAATTTTTTACTGTCGCAAATTTTAAATATGCCAGGGATTGCCTTTTCTACAGTAAATATTTCAAAACGAAATTTTTACTGTCGCAAATTTTAATTGCACCAGGGATTGCCTTTTCTATAGTAAATTATTCAAAAAATAATTTTTTACTGTCGCAAATTTTAATTACGCCAGGGATTGCCTTTTCTATAGTAAATTTTTCAAAAAATAATTTTTTACTGTCGGAAATTTTAAATACGCCAGGAATTGCCTTTTCTATAGTAATTTTTTCACAAATTAATTTTTTACTGTCGCAAATTTTAAATACGCCAGGGATTGCCTTTTCTACAGTAAATTTTTCAAAAATTAATTTTTTACTGTCGCAATATTTAATTGAGCCAGGGATTGCATTTTCTATAGTAAATTATTCAGAAAATAATTTTTTACTGTCGCAAATTTTAATTGCGCCAGCGATTGCCTTTTCTATAGTAAATTATTAAAAAATAATCTTTTACTGTCGCAAATTTTAAATACGCCAGGGATTGCCTTTTCTATAGTAACTTTTTCAAAAATTAATTTCTTACTGTCGCAAATTTTAATTACGCCAGGGATTGCCTTTTCTATAGTAAATTTTTCAAAAACTAATTTTTTACTGTCGCAAAATTTAAATCCGCCTTTTCTATAGTAAATTTTTCAAAAAATAATTTTTTACTGTCGCAAATTTTAATTGCGCCAGAGATTGCCTTTTCTATAGTAAATTATTCAAAAAATAATTTTATACTCTCGCAAATTTTAAATACACCAGCGATTTCCTCTTCTATAGTAAATTATTCAAAAAGTAATTTTTTACTGTCGCAAATTTTAAATCCGCCAGGGATTGCCTTTTCTATAGTAAATTATTCACAAATTAATTTTTTACTGTCGCAAATTTTAAATATGCCAGGGATTGCCTTGTCTACAGTAAATTTTTCTAAAACTAATTTTTTACTGTCGCAAATTTTAATTGCGCCACGGATTGCCTTTTCTATAGTAAATTATTCAAAAAATAATTTTTACTGTCGCAAATTTTAATTAAGCCAGAGATTGCCTTTTCTATAGTAAATTTTTCCAAAAATAATTTTTTACTGTCGGAAATTTTAAATACGCCAGGGATTGCCTTTTCTATAGTAAATTTTTCACAAATTAATTTTTTACTGTCGCAAATTTTAAATACGCCAGGGATTGCCTTTTCTATAGTATATTATTCAAAAAATAATTTTTTACTGTCGCAAAGTTTAATTACGCCAAGGATTGCCTTTTCTACAGTAAATTTTTCAAAAATTGAATTTTTTACTGTCGAAAATTTTAATTACGCCAGGGATTGCCTTTTCTATAGTAAATTTTGCAAAAATAATTTTTTACTGTCGCAAATTTTAATTGCGCCAGGGATTGCCTATTCTACAGTAAATTTTTCAAAAAATAATTTTTTACTGTCGAAAATTTTAATTACGCCAGGGATTGCCTTTTCTATAGTAAATTATTCAAAAAATAATTTTATACTGTCGCAACTTTTAAATACGCCAGGGATTGCCTCTTTTATAGTAAATTATTCAAAAAATAATTTTTTACTGTCGCAAATTTTAAATCCGTCAGGGATTGCCTTTTCTATAGTAAATTCTTCACAAATTAATTTTTTACTGTCGCAAATTTTAAAGACGCCAGGGATTGCCTTTTCTACAGTAAATTTTTCAAAAAATAATTTTTTACTGTCGCAAATTTTAATTACGCCAGGGATTGCCTTTTCTATAGTAAATTTTTCAAAAATTTATTTTTTCTATCGCAAGTTTTAATTGCGCCAGGGATAGCATTTTCTATAGTAAATTATTCAAAAAATAATTTATTACTGTCGCAAATTTTAATTACGCCAGGGATTGCCTTTTCTATGGTAAATTTTTCAAAAATTAATTTTTTACTGTAGCAAATTTTAATTACGCCAAGGATTACCTTTTCTACAGTAAATTTTTCAAAAATTAATTTTTTACTGTCGCAAATTTTAATTACGCCAGGGATTGCCTTTTCTATAGTAAATTTTGAAAAAATAATTTTTTACTGTCGCAAATTTTAATTGCGCCAGGGATTGCCTTTTCTACAGTAAATTTTTCAAAAAATAATTTTTTACTGTCGCAAATTTTAAATACGCCAGGTATTGCCTGTTTTATAGTAAATTTTTCACAAATTAATTTTTTACTGTCGCAAATTTTAAATACGCCAGGGATTGCCTTTTCTACAGTAAATTTTTCAAAAAATAATTCTTTACTGTCGCAAATTTTAATTACGCCAGGGATTGCCTTTTCTATAGTAAATTTTTCAAAAATTAATTTTTTACTGTCGCAAGTTTTAATTGCGACAGGGATTGCCTTTTCTATAGTAAATTATTCAAACAATAATTTTTTATTGTCGCAAATTTTAATTGCGCCAGGGATTGCCTTTTCTACAGTAAATTTTTCAAAAAATAATTTTTTACTGTCGCAAATTTTAAATACGCCAGGTATTGCCTGTTTTATAGTAAATTTTTCACAAATTTATTTTTTACTGTCGCAAATTTTAAATACGCCAGGGATTGCCTTTTCTACAGTAAATTTTTCAAAAAATAATTTTTTACTGTCGCAAATTTTAATTACGCCAGGGATTGCCTTTTCTATAGCAAATTGTCCAAAAATTAATTTTTTACTGTCGCAAATTTTAAATACGCCAGGGATTTCCTTTTCTATAGTAAATTATTCAAAAAATAATTTTATACTGTCGCAACTTTTAAATACGCCAGGGATTGCCTCTTCTATAGTAAATTATTCAAAAAATAATTTTTTACTGTCGCAAATTTTAAATCCGTCAGGGATTGCCTTTTCTATAGTAAATTATTCACAAATTAATTTTTTACTGTCGCAAATTTTAAATATGCCAGGGATTGCCTTTTCTGCAGTAAATTTTTCAAAAACTAATCTTTTACTGTCGCAAATTTTAATTGCGCCAGGGATTGCCTTTTCTATAGTAAATTATTCAAAAAATAATTTTTTACTGTCGCAAATTTTAATTACGCCAGGGATTGCCTTTTCTATAGTAAATTTTTCCAAAAATAATTTTTTACTGTCGGAAATTTTAAATACGCCAGGGATTGCCTTTTCTATAGTAAATTTTTCACAAATTAATTTTTTACTGTCGCAAATTTTAAATACGCCAGGGATTGCCTTTTCTACAGTTAATTTTTCAAAAAATAATTTTTTACTGTCGCAAATTTTAATTACGCCAGGGATTGCCTTTTCTATAGTAAATTTTTCAAAAATTAATTTTTTACTGTCGCAAATTTTAATTGCGCCAGGGATTGCATTTTCTATAGTAGATTATTCAAAAAACAATTTTTTACTGTCGCAAATTTTAATTGCGCCAGGGATTGCCTTTTCTATAGTAAATTATTAAAAAATAATTTTTTACTGTCGCAAATTTTAAATACGCCAAGGATTGCCTTTTCTATAGTAACTTTTTCAAAAATTAATTATTTACTGTCGCAAATTTTAATTACGCTAGGGATTGCCTTTTCTATAGTAAATTTTTCAAAAACTAATTTTTTACTGTCGCAAATTTTAAATCCGCCAGGGATTGCCTTTTCTATAGTAAATTTTTCAAAAAATAATTTTTTACTGCCGCAAATTTTAATTGCGCCAGGGATTGCCTTTCTATAGTAAATTATTCAAAAAATAATTTTATACTGTCGCAAATTTTAAATACACCAGCGATTTCCTCTTCTATAGTAAATTATTCAAAAAGTAATTTTTTACTGTCGCAAATTTTAAATCCGCCAGGGATTGCCTTTTCTATAGTAAGTTATTCACACATTAATTTTTTACTGTCGCAAATTTTAAATATGCCAGGGATTGCCTTTTCTACAGTAAATTTTTCTAAAACTAATTTTTTACTGTCGCAAATTTTAATTGCGCCAGGGATTGCCTTTTCTATAGTAAATTATTCAAAAAATAATTTTTACTGTCGCAAATTTTAATTACGCCAGAGATTAACTTTTCTATAGTAAATTTTTCAAAAAATAATTTTTTACTGTCGCAAATTTTAAATACGCCAGGGATTGCCTTTTCTATAGTAAATTTTTCAAAAATTAATTTTTTACTGTCGCAAATTTTAAATACGCCAGGGATTGCCATTTCTACAGAAAATTTTTCAAAAAATAATTTTTTACTGTCGAAAATTTAAATTACGCCAGGGATTGCCTTTTCTATAGTAAATTTTTCAAAAATTAATTTTTTACTGTCGCAAGCTTTAATTGCGCCAGGGATTGCATTTTCTATAGTAAATTATTCAAAAAATAATTTTTTACTGTCGCAAATTTTAATTACGCCAGGGATTGCCTTTTCTATAGTAAATTTTTCAAAAATTAATTTTTTACTGTCGCAAGTTTTAATTGCGCCAGGGATTGCCTTTTCTACAGTAAATTTTTCAAAAAATAATTTTTTATTGTCGCAAGTTTTAATTGCGCCAGGGATTGCCTTTTCTATAGTAAATTTTTCAAAAAATAATTTTCTACTGTCGCAAATTTTAATTACGCCAGGGATTGCCTTTTCTACAGTAAATTTTTCAAAAATTAATTTTTTACTGTCGCAAATTTTAGTTACGCCAGGGATTGCCTTTTCTATAGTAAATTTTTCAAAATTTAATTTTTTACTGTCGCAAATTTTAATTACGCCAAGGATTGCCTTTTCTATAGTAAATTTTTCAAAAAATAATTTTTTACTGTCGCAAATTTTAATTGCGCCAGGGATTGCCTTTTCTATAGTAAATTATTCAAAAAATAATTTTATACTGTCGCAAATTTTAAATACACCAGCGATTTCCTCTTCTATAGTAAATTATTCAAAAAGTAATTTTTTACCGTCGCAAGTTTTAATTGCGCCAGAGATTGCCTTTTCTACAGTAAATTTTTCAAAAACTAATTTTTTACTGTCGCAAATTTTAATTACGCCAGGGATTGCCTTTTCTATAGTAAATTATTCAAAAAATAATTTTTTACTGTCGCCAATTTTAAATATGCCAGGGATTGCCTTTTCTATAGTAAATTATTCAAAAAATAATTTTTACGCCAGAGATTGCATTTCCTATAGTAAATTTTTCAAAAAATAATTTTTTACTGTCGAAAATTTTAAATACGCCAGGGATTGCCATTTCTATAGTGAATTATTCAAAAAATAATTTTTTACTGTCGCAAATTTTAAATACGCCAAGGATTGCCATTTCTATAGTAAATTTTTCAAAAATTAATTTTTTACTGTCGCAAGTTTTAATTGCGCCAGGGATTGCCTTTTCTACAGTAAATTTTTCAAAAAATAATTTTTTACTGTCGGAAGTTTTAATTGCGCCAGGGATTGCCTTTTCTATAGTAAATTTTTCAAAAATTAATTTTTTACTGTCGCAAGTTTTAATTGCGCCAGGGATTGCCTTTTCTACAGTAAATTTTTCAAAAAATAATTTTTTACTGTCGCAAGTTTTAATTGCGCCGGGGATTGCCTTTTCTATAGTAAATTTTTCAAAAAATAATTTTCTACTGTCGCAAATTTTAATTACGCCAGGGATTGCCTTTTTTATAGTAAATTTTTCCAAAAATAATTTTTTACTGTCGGAAATTTTAAATACGCCAGGGATTGCCTTTTCTATAGTAAATTTTTCACAAATTAATTTTTTACTGTCGCAAATTTTAAATACGCCAGGGATTGCCTTTTCTACAGTTAATTTTTCAAAAAATAATTTTTTACTGTCGCAAATTTTAATTACGCCAGGGATTGCATTTTCTATAGTAAATTTTCCAAAATTAATTTTTTACTGTCGCAAATTTTAATTGCACCAGGGATTGCATTTTCTATAGTAAATTATTCAAAAAACAATTTTTTACTGTCGCAAATTTTAATTGCGCCAGGGATTGCCTCTTCTATAGTAAATTATTAAAAATTAATTTTTTACTGTCGCAAATTTTAAATACGCCAAGGATTGCCTTTTCTATAGTAACTTTTTCAAAAATTAATTTTTTACTGTCGCAAATTTTAATTACGCCAGAGATTGCCTTTTCTATAGTAAATTTTTCAAAAACAAATTTTTTACTGGCGCAAATTTTAAATCCGCCAGGGATTGCCTTTTCTATAGTAAATTTTTCAAAAAATAATTTTTAACTGTCGCAAATTTTAATTGCGCCAGGGATTGCCTTTTCTATAGTAAATTATTCAAAAAATAATTTTATACTGTCGCAAATTTTAAATACACCAGCGATTTCCTCTTCTATAGTAAATTATTCAAATAGTAATTTTTCACTGTCGCAAATTTTAAATCCGCCAGGGATTGCCGTTTCTATGGTAAATTATTCACACATTAATTTTTTACTGTCGCCAATTTTAAATATGCCAGGGATTGCCTTTTCTACAGAAAATTTTTCTAAAACTAATTTTTTACTGTCGCAAATTTTAATTGCGCCAGGGATTGCCTTTTCTATAGTAAATTATTCAAAAAATAATTTTTACTGTCGCAAATTTTAATTACGCCAGAGATTGCCTTTTCTATAGTAAATTTTTCAAAAAATAATTTTTTACTGTCGCAAATTTTAAATACGCCAGGGATTGCCTTTTCTATAGTACATTTTTCACAAATTAATTTTTTACTGTCGCAAATTTTAAATACGCCAAGGATTGCCATTTCTACAGTAAATTTTTCAAAAAATAATTTTTTAATGTAGCAAATTTAAATTACGCCTGGGATTGCCTTTTCTATAGTAAATTTTTCAAAAATTAATTTTTTACTGTCGTAAGCTTTAATTGCGCCAGGGATTGCATTTTCTATAGTAAATTATTCAAAAAATAATTTTTTACTGTCGCAAATTTTAATTACGCCAGGGATTGCCTTTTCTATAGTAAATTTTTCAAAAATTAATTTTTTACTGTCGCAAGTTTTAATTGCGCCAGGAATTGCCTTTTCTACAGTAAAGTTTTCAAAAAATCATTTTTTGCTGTCGCAAGTTTTAATTGCGCCAGGGATTGCCTTTTCTATAGTAAATTTCTCAAAAAATAATTTTCTACTGTCGCAAATTTTAATTACGCCAGGGATTGCCTTTTCTACAGTAAATTTTTCAAAAATTAATTTTTTACTGTCGCATATTTTAGTTACGCCAGGGATTGCCTTTTCTATAATAAATTTTTCAAAAATTAATTTTTTACTGTCGCAAATTTTAATTACGCCAGGGATTGCCTTTTCTATAGTAAATTTTGCAAAAAATAATTTTATACTGTCGCAAATTTTAAATACGCCAGGGATTGCCTTTTCTATAGTAAATTTGTCAAAAACTAATTTTTTACTGTCGCAAATTTTAAATCCGCCAGGGTTTGCCTTTTCTATAGTAAATTTTTCAAAAAATAATTTTATACTGTCGCAAATTTTAAATACGCCAGGGATTGCCTTTTCTATAGTAAATTATTCAAAAAATAATTTTATACTGTCGCAAATTTTAAATACACCAGCGATTTCCTCTACTATAGTAAATTATTCAAATAGTAATTTTTCACTGTCGCAAATTTTAAATCCGCCAGGGATTGCCGTTTCTATGGTAAATTATTCACACATTAATTTTTTACTGTCGCCAATTTTAAATATGCCAGGGATTGCCTTTTCTACAGAAAATTTTTCTAAAACTAATTTTTTACTGTCGCAAATTTTAATTGCGCCAGGGATTGCCTTTTCTATAGTAAATTATTCAAAAAATAATTTTTACTGTCGCAAATTTTAATTACGCCAGAGATTGCCTTTTCTATAGTAAATTTTTCAAAAAATAATTTTTTACTGTCGCAAATTTTAAATACGCCAGGGATTGCCTTTTCTATAGTAAATTTTTCACAAATTAATTTTTTACTGTCGCAAATTTTAAATACGCCAAGGATTGCCATTTCTACAGTAAATTTTTCAAAAAATAATTTTTTAATGTAGCAAATTTAAATTACGCCTGGGATTGCCTTTTCTATAGTAAATTTTTCAAAAATTAATTTTTTACTGTCGCAAGCTTTAATTGCGCCAGGGATTGCCTTTTCTACTGTAAATTTTTCAAAAAATAATTTTTTACTGTCGCAAATTTTAATTACGCCAGGGATTGCCTTTTCTATAGTAAATTTTTCAAAAATTAATTTTTTACTGTCGCAAGTTTTAATTGCGCCAGGGATTGCCTTTTCTACAGTAAATTTTTTAAAAAATAATTTTTTACTGTCGCAAATTTTAAATACGCCAGGTATTGCCTGTTTTATAGTAAATTTTTCACAAATTAATTTTTTACTGTCGCAAATTTTAAATACGCCAGGGATTGCCTTTTCTACAGTAAATTTTTCAAAAAATAATTTTTTACTGTCGCAAATTTTAATTACGCCAGGGATTGCCTTTTCTATAGTAAATTTTTCAAAAATTAATTTTTTACTGTCGCAAGTTTTAATTGCGCCAGGGATTGCCTTTTCTATAGTAAATTATTCAAACAATAATTTTTTACTGTCGCAAATTTTAATTGCGCCAGGGATTGCCTTTTCTATAGTAAATTTTTCAAAAAATAATTTTGTACTGTCGCAAATTTTAATTACGCCAGGGATTGCGTTTCCTATAGTAAATTTTGCAAAAATAATTTTTTACTGTCGGAAATTTTAATTGCGTCAGGGATTGCCTTTTCTACAGTAAATTTTTCAAAAATTAATTTTTTACTGTCGCAAGTTTTAATTGCGCCAGGGATTGCCTTTTCTACAGTAAAGTTTTCAAAAAATAATTTTTTACTGTCGCAAGTTTTAATTGCGCCAGGGATTGCCTTTTCTATAGTAAATTTTTCAAAAAATAATTTTCTACTGTCGCAAATTTTAATTACGCCAGGGATTGCCTTTTCTACAGTAAATTTTTCAAAAATTAATTTTTTACTGTCGCAAATTTTAGTTACGCCAGGGATTGCCTTTTCTATAGTAAATTTTTCAAAAATTAATTTTTTACTGTCGCAAATTTTAATTACGCCAGGGATTGCCTTTTCTATAGTAAATTTTGCAAAAAATAATTTTATACTGTCGCAAATTTTAAATACGCCAGGGATTGCCTTTTCTATAGTAAATTTGTCAAAAACTAATTTTTTACTGTCGCAAATTTTAAATCCGCCAGGGATTGCCTTTTCTATAGTAAATTTTTCAAAAAATAATTTTTTACTGTCGCAAATTTTAATCACGCCAGGGATTGCCTTTTCTATAGTAAATTTTTCCAAAAATAATTTTTTACTGTCGGAAATTTTAAATACGCCAGGGATTGCCTTTTCTATAGTAAATTTTTCACAAATTAATTTTTTACTGTCGCAAATTTTAAATACGCCAGGGATTGCCTTTTCTACAGTTAATTTTTCAAAAAATAATTTTTTACTGTCGCAAATTTTAATTACGCCAGGGATTGCCTTTTCTATAGTAAATTTTCCAAAAATTAATTTTTTACTGTCGCAAATTTTAATTGCGCCAGGGATTGCATTTTCTATAGTAAATTATTCAAAAAACAATTTTTTACTGTCGCAAATTTTAATTGCGCCAGGGATTGCCTTTTCTATAGTAAATTGTTAAAAAATAATTTTTTACTGTCGCAAATTTTAAATACGCCAAGGATTGCCTTTTCTATAGTAACTTTTTCAAAAATTAATTTTTTACTGTCGCAAATTTTAATTACGCCAGGGATTGCCTTTTCTATAGTAAATTTTTCAAAAACTAATTTTTTACTGTCGCAAATTTTAAATCCGCCAGGGATTGCCTTTTCTATAGTAAATTTTTCAAAAAATAATTTTTTCCTGTCGCAAATTTTAATTGCGCCAGGGATTGCCTTTTCTATAGTAAATTATTCAAAAAATAATTTTAAACTGTCGCAAATTTTAAATACACCAGCGATATCCTCTTCTATAGTAAATTATTCAAAAAGTAATTTTTTACTGTCGCAAATTTTAAATCCGCCAGGGATTGCCTTTTCTATAGTAAATTATTCACACATTAATTTTTTACTGTCGCCAATTTTAAATATGCCAGGGATTGCCTTTTCTACAGTAAATTTTTCTAAAACTAATTTTTTACTGTCGCAAATTTTAATTGCGCCAAGGATTGCCTTTTCTATAGTAAATTATTCAAAAAATAATTTTTACGCCAGAGATTGCCTTTTCTATAGTAAATTTTTCAAAAAATAATTTTTTACTGTCGCAAATTTTAAATACGCCAGGGATTGCCATTTCTATAGTGAATTATTCAAAAAATAATTTTTTACTGTCGCAAATTTTAAATACGCCAAGGATTGCCATTTCTATAGTAAATTTTTCAAAAATTAATTTTTTATTGTCGCAAGTTTTAATTGCGCCAGGGATTGCTTTTCTACAGTAAATTTTTCAAAAAATAATTTTTTACTGTCGCAAGTTTTAATTGCGCCAGGGATTGCCTTTTCTATAGTAAATTTTTCAAGAATTAATTTTTTACTGTCGCAAATTTTAATTACGCCAGGGATTGCCTTTTCTATAGTAAATTTTGCAAAAAATAATTTTATACTGTCGCAAATTTTAAATACGCCAGGGATTGCCTTTTCTATAGTAAATTTGTCAAAAACTAATTTTTTACTGTCGCAAATTTTAAATCCGCCAGGGATTGCCTTTTCTATAGTAAATTTTTCAAAAAATAATTTTATACTGTCGCAAATTTTGAATACGCCAGGGATTGCCTTTTCTACAGTAAATTTTTCAAAAAATAATTTTTTACTGTCGCAAATTTTAATTACGCCAGGGATTGCCTTTTCTATAGTAAATTTTTCCAAAAATAATTCTTCACTGTCGGAAATTTTAAATACGCCAGGGATTGCCTTTTCTATAGTAAATTTTTCACAAATTAATTTTTTACTGTCGCAAATTTTAAATACGCCAGGAATTGCCTTTTCTACAGTTAATTTTCCAAAAAATAATTTTTTACTGTCGCAAATTTTAATTACGCCAGGGATTGCCTTTTCTATAGTAAATTATTCAAAAAATAATTTTTTACTGTCGCAAATTTTAATCACGCCAGGGATTGCCTTTTCTATAGTAAATTTTTCCAAAAATAATTTTTTACTGTCGCAAGTTTTAATTGCGCCAGGGATTGCCTTTTCTATAGTAAATTTTTCAAGAATTAATTTTTTACTGTCGCAAATTTTAATTACGCCAGGGATTGCCTTTTCTATAGTAAATTTTGCAAAAAATAATTTTATACTGTCGCAAATTTTAAATACGCCAGGGATTGCCTTTTCTATAGTAAATTTGTCAAAAACCAATTTTTTACTGTCGCAAATTTTAAATCCGCCAGGGATTGCCTTTTCTATAGTAAATTTTTCAAAAAATAATTTTATACTGTCGCAAATTTTAAATACGCCAGGGATTGCCTTTTCTACAGTAAATTTTCAAAAAATAATTTTTTACTGTCGCAAATTTTAATTACGCCAGGGATTGCCTTTTCTATAGTAAATTTTTCCAAAAATAATTCTTTACTGTCGGAAATTTTAAATACGCCAGGGATTGCCTTTTCTATAGTAAATTTTTCAAGAATTAATTTTTTACTGTCGCAAATTTTAAATACGCCAGGAATTGCCTTTTCTACAGTTAATTTTTCAAAAAATAATTTTTTACTGTCGCAAATTTTAATTACGCCAGGGATTGCCTTTTCTATAGTAAATTTTCCAAAAATTAATTTTTTACTGTCGCAAATTTTAATTGCGCCAGGGATTGCATTTTCTATAGTAAATTATTCAAAAAACAATTTTTTACTGTCGCAAATTTTAATTGCGCCAGGGATTGCCTTTTCTATAGTAAATTATTAAAAAATAATTTTTTACTGTCGCAAATTTTAAATACGCCAAGGATTGCCTTTTATATAGTAACTTTTTCAAAAATTAATTTTTTACTGTCGCAAATTTTAATTACGCCAGGGATTGCCTTTTCTATAGTAAATTTTTCAAAAACTAATTTTTTACTGTCGCAAATTTTAAATCCGCCAGGGATTGCCTTTTCTATAGTAAATTTTTCAAAAAATAATTTTTTACTGTCGCAAATTTTAATTGCGCCAGGGATTGCCTTTTCTATAGTAAATTATTCAAAAAATAATTTTATACTGTCGCAAATTTTAAATACACCAGCGATTTCCTCTTCTATAGTAAATTATTCAAAAAGTAATTTTTTACTGTCGCAAGTTTTAATTGCGCCAGGGATTGCCTTTTCTACAGTAAATTTTTCTAAAACTAATTTTTTACTGTCGCAAATTTTAATTGCGCCAGGGATTGCCTTTTCTATAGTAAATTATTCAAAAAATAATTTTTACGCCAGAGATTGCCTTTTCTATAGTAAATTTTTCAAAAAATAATTTTTTACTGTCGAAAATTTTAAATACGCCAGGGATTGCCATTTCTATAGTGAATTATTCAAAAAATAATTTTTTACTGTCGCAAATTTTAAATACGCCAAGGATTGCCATTTCTATAGTAAATTTTTCAAAAATTAATTTTTAACTGTCGCAAGTTTTAATTGCGCCAGGGATTGCCTTTTCTACAGTAAATTTTTCAAAAAATAATTTTTTACTGTCGGAAATTTTAAATACGCCAGGGATTGCCTTTTCTATAGTAAATTTTTCACAAATTAATTTTTTACTGTCGCAAATTTTAAATACGCCAGGGATTGCCTTTTCTACAGTTAATTTTTCAAAAAATAATTTTTTACTGTCGCAAATTTTAATTACGCCAGGGATTGCCTTTTCTATAGTAAATTTTGCAAAAATTAATTTTTTACTGTCGCAAATTTTAATTACGCCAGGGATTGCCTTTTTTATAGTAAATTTTTCCAAAAATAATTTTTTACTGTCGGAAATTTTAAATACGCCAGGGATTGCCTTTTCTATAGTAAATTTTTCACAAATTAATTTTTTACTGTCGCAAATTTTAAATACGCCAGGGATTGCCTTTTCTACAGTTAATTTTTCAAAAAATAATTTTTTACTGTCGCAAATTTTAATTACGCCAGGGATTGCCTTTTCTATAGTAAATTTTGCAAAAATTAATTTTTTACTGTCGCAAATTTTAATTGCGCCAGGGATTGCATTTTCTATAGTAAATTATTCAAAAAACAATTTTTTACTGTCGCAAATTTTAATTGCGCCAGGGATTGCCTCTTCTATAGTAAATTATTAAAAAATAATTTTTTACTGTCGCAAATTTTAAATACGCCAAGGATTGCCTTTTCTATAGTAACTTTTTCAAAAATTAATTTTTTACTGTCGCAAATTTTAATTACGCCAGGGATTGCCTTTTCTATAGTAAATTTTTCAAAAACTAATTTTTTACTGTCGCAAATTTTAAATCCGCCAGGGATTGCCTTTTCTATAGTAAATTTTTCAAAAAATAATTTTTAACTGTCGCAAATTTTAATTGCGCCAGGGATTGCCTTTTCTATAGTAAATTATTCAAAAAATAATTTTATACTGTCGCAAATTTTAAATACACCAGCGATTTCCTCTTCTATAGTAAATTATTCAAATATGTAATTTTTCACTGTCGCAAATTTTAAATCCGCCAGGGATTGCCTTTTCTATGGTAAATTATTCACACATTAATTTTTTACTGTCGCCAATTTTAAATATGCCAGGGATTGCCTTTTCTACAGAAAATTTTTCTAAAACTAATTTTTTACTGTCGCAAATTTTAATTGCGCCAGGGATTGCCTTTTCTATAGTAAATTATTCAAGAAATAATTTTTACTGTCGCAAATTTTAATTACGCCAGAGATTGCCTTTTCTATAGTAAATTTTTCAAAAAATAATTTTTTACTGTCGCAAATTTTAAATACGCCAGGGATTGCCTTTTCTATAGTAAATTTTTCACAAATTAATTTTTTACTGTCGCAAATTTTAAATACGCCAAGGATTGCCATTTCTACAGTAAATTTTTCAAAAAATAATTTTTTACTGTAGCAAATTTAAATTACGCCAGGGATTGCCTTTTCTATAGTAAATTTTTCAAAAATTAATTTTTTACTGTCGCAAATTTTAATTACGCCAGGGATTGCCTTTTCTATAGTAAATTTTGCAAAAAATAATTTTATACTGTCGCAAATTTTAAATACGCCAGGGATTGCCTTTTCTATAGTAAATTTGTCAAAAACTAATTTTTTACTGTCGCAAATTTTAAATCCGCCAGGGTTTGCCTTTTCTATAGTAAATTTTTCAAAAAATAATTTTATACTGTCGCAAATTTTAAATACGCCAGGGATTGCCTTTTCTACTGTAAATTTTTCAAAAAATAATTTTTTACTGTCGCAAATTTTAATTACGCCAGGGATTGCCTTTTCTATAATAAATTTTTCAAAAATTAATTTTTTACTGTCGCAAGTTTTAATTGCGCCAGGGATTGCCTTTTCTACAGTAAATTTTTTAAAAAATAATTTTTTACTGTCGCAAATTTTAAATACGCCAGGTATTGCCTGTTTTATAGTAAATTTTTCAAAAATTAATTTTTTACTGTCGCAAATTTTAATTACGCCAGGGATTGCCTTTTCTATAGTAAATTTTGCAAAAAATAATTTTATACTGTCGCAAATTTTAAATACGCCAGGGATTGCCTTTTCTATAGTAAATTTGTCAAAAACTAATTTTTTACTGTCGCAAATTTTAAATCCGCCAGGGTTTGCCTTTTCTATAGTAAATTTTTCAAAAAATAATTTTATACTGTCGCAAATTTTAAATACGCCAGGGATTGCCTTTTCTACTGTAAATTTTTCAAAAAATAATTTTTTACTGTCGCAAATTTTAATTACGCCAGGGATTGCCTTTTCTATAATAAATTTTTCAAAAATTAATTTTTTACTGTCGCAAGTTTTAATTGCGCCAGGGATTGCCTTTTCTACAGTAAATTTTTTAAAAAATAATTTTTTACTGTCGCAAATTTTAAATACGCCAGGTATTGCCTGTTTTATAGTAAATTTTTCAAAAAATAATTTTGTACTGTCGCAAATTTTAATTACGCCATGGATTGCTTTTCCTATAGTAAATTTTGCAAAAATAATTTTTTACTGTCGCAAATTTTAATTGCGCCAGGGATTGCCTTTTCTACAGTAAATTTTTCAAAAATTTATTTTTTACTGTCGCAAGTTTTAATTGCGCCAGGGATTGCCTTTTCTACAGTAAAGTTTTCAAAAAATAATTTTTTACTGTCGCAAGTTTTAATTGCGCCAGGGATTGCCTTTTCTATAGTAAATTTTTCAAAAAATAATTTTCTACTGTCGCAAATTTTAATTACGCCAGGGATTGCCTTTTCTACAGTAAATTTTTCAAAAATTAATTTTTTACTGTCGCAAATTTTAGTTACGCCAGGGATTGCCTTTTCTATAGTAAATTTTTCAAAAATTAATTTTTTACTGTCGCAAATTTTAATTACGCCAGGGATTGCCTTTTCTATAGTAAATTTTGCAAAAAATAATTTTATACTGTCGCAAATTTTAAATACGCCAGGGATTGCCTTTTCTATAGTAAATTTGTCAAAAACTAATTTTTTACTGTCGCAAATTTTAAATCCGCCAGGGATTGCCTTTTCTATAGTAAATTTTTCAAAAAATAATTTTATACTGTCGCAAATTTTAAATACGCCAGGGATTGCCTTTTCTACAGTAAATTTTTCAAAAAATAATTTTTTACTGTCGCAAATTTTAATTACGCCAGGGATTGCCTTTTCTATAGTAAATTTTTCAAAAATTAATTTTTTACTGTCGCAAGTTTTAATTGCGCCAGGGATTGCCTTTTCTACAGTAAATTTTTTAAAAAAAATTTTTTTACTGTCGCAAATTTTAAATACGCCAGGTATTGCCTGTTTTATAGTAAATTTTTCACAAATTAATTTTTTACTGTCGCAAATTTTAAATATGCCAGGGATTGCCTTTTCTACAGTAAATTTTTCAAAAACTAATTTTTTACTGTCGCAAATTTTAATCACGCCAGGGATTGCCTTTTCTATAGTAAATTTTTCCAAAAATAATTTTTTACTGTCGGAAATTTTAAATACGCCAGGGATTGCCTTTTCTATAGTAAATTTTTCACAAATTAATTTTTTACTGTCGCAAATTTTAAATACGCCAGGGATTGCCTTTTCTACAGTTAATTTTTCAAAAAATAATTTTTTACTGTCGCAAATTTTAATTACGCCAGGGATTGCCTTTTCTATAGTAAATTTTCCAAAAATTAATTTTTTACTGTCGCAAATTTTAATTGCGCCAGGGATTGCATTTTCTATAGTAAATTATTCAAAAAACAATTTTTTACTGTCGCAAATTTTAATTGCGCCAGGGATTGCCTTTTCTATAGTAAATTATTAAAAAATAATTTTTTACTGTCGCAAATTTTAAATACGCCAAGGATTGCCTTTTCTATAGTAACTTTTTCAAAAATTAATTTTTTACTGTCGCAAATTTTAATTACGCCAGGGATTGCCTTTTCTATAGTAAATTTTTCAAAAACTAATTTTTTACTGTCGCAAATTTTAAATCCCCCAGGGATTGCCTTTTCTATAGTAAATTTTTCAAAAAATAATTTTTTACTGTCGCAAATTTTAATTGCGCCAGGGATTGCCTTTTCTATAGTAAATTATTCAAAAAATAATTTTATACTGTCGCAAATTTTAAATACACCAGCGATTTCCTCTTCTATAGTAAATTATTCAAAAAGTAATTTTTTACTGTCGCAAATTTTAAATCCGCCAGGGATTGCCTTTTCTATAGTAAATTATTCACACATAAATTTTTTACTGTCGCCAATTTTAAATATGCCAGGGATTGCCTTTTCTACAGTAAATTTTTCTAAAACTAATTTTTTACTGTCGCAAATTTTAATTGCGCCAAGGATTGCCTTTTCTATAGTAAATTATTCAAAAAATAATTTTTACGCCAGAGATTGCCTTTTCTGTAGTAAATTTTTCAAAAAATAATTTTTTACTGTCGCAAATTTTAAATACGCCAGGGATTGCCAGTTCTATAGTGAATTATTCAAAAAATAATTTTTTACTGTCGCAAATTTTAAATACGCCAAGGATTGCCATTTCTATAGTAAATTTTTAAAAATTAATTTTTTACTGTCGCAAGTTTTAATTGCGCCAGGGATTGCCTTTTCTACAGTAAATTTTTCAAAAAATAATTTTTTACTGTCGCAAGTTTTAATTGCGCCAGGGATTGCCTTTTCTATAGTAAATTTTTCAAAAATTAATTTTTTACTGTCGCAAATTTTAATTACGCCAGGGATTGCCTTTTCTATAGTAAATTTTGCAAAAAATAATTTTATACTGTCGCAAATTTTAAATACGCCAGGGATTGCCTTTTCTATAGTAAATTTGTCAAAAACTAATTTTTTACTGTCGCAAATTTTAAATCCGCCAGGGATTGCCTTTTCTATAGTAAATTTTTCAAAAAATAATTTTATACTGTCGCAAATTTTAAATACGCCAGGGATTGCCTTTTCTACAGTAAATTTTTCAAAAAATAATTTTTTACTGTCGCAAATTTTAATTACGCCAGGGATTGCCTTTTCTATAGTAAATTTTTCAAAAATTAATTTTTTACTGTCGCAAGTTTTAATTGCGCCAGGGATTGCCTTTTCTACAGTAAATTTTTTAAAAAATAATTTTTTACTGTCGCAAATTTTAAATACGCCAGGTATTGCCTGTTTTATAGTAAATTTTTCACAAATTAATTTTTTACTGTCGCAAATTTTAAATATGCCAGGGATTGCCTTTTCTACAGTAAATTTTTCAAAAACTAATTTTTTACTGTCGCAAATTTTAATTGCGCCAGGGATTGCCTTTTCTATAGTAAATTATTCAAAAAATAATTTTTTACTGTCGCAAATTTTAATCACGCCAGGGATTGCCTTTTCTATAGTAAATTTTTCCAAAAATAATTCTTTACTGTCGGAAATTTTAAATACGCCAGGGATTGCCTTTTCTATAGTAAATTTTTCACAAATTAATTTTTTACTGTCGCAAATTTTAAATACGCCAGGGATTGCCTTTTCTACAGTTAATTTTTCAAAAAATAATTTTTTACTGTCGCAAATTTTAATTACGCCAGGGATTGCCTTTTCTATAGTAAATTTTCCAAAAATTAATTTTTTACTGTCGCAAATTTTAATTGCGCCAGGGATTGCATTTTCCATAGTAAATTATTCAAAAAACAATTTTTTACTGTCGCAAATTTTAATTGCGCCAGGGATTGCCTTTTCTATAGTAAATTATTAAAAAATAATTTTTTACTGTAGCAAATTTTAAATACGCCAAGGATTGCCTTTTCTATAGTAACTTTTTCAAAAATTAGTTTTTACTGTCGCAAATTTTAATTACGCCAGGGATTGCCTTTTCTATAGTAAATTTTTCAAAAACTAATTTTTTACTGTC
Source organism: Dioctria linearis (assembly GCA_963930735.1). Taxonomy (NCBI): domain Eukaryota; kingdom Metazoa; phylum Arthropoda; class Insecta; order Diptera; family Asilidae; genus Dioctria; species Dioctria linearis. Next base: position 46,448 of record CAWVNZ010000509.1, read on the forward strand.
GCAAATTTTAAATCCGCCAGGGATTGCCTTTTCTATAGTAAATTTTTCAAAAAATAATTTTTTACTATCGCAAATTTTAATTGGGCCAGGGATTGCCTTTTCTATAGTAAATTATTCAAAAAATAATTTTATACTGTCGCAAATTTTAAATACACCAGCGATTTCCTCTTCTATAGTAAATTATTCAAAAAGTAATTTTTTACTGTCGCAAATTTTAAATCCGCCAGGGATTGCCTTTTCTATAGTAAATTATTCACACATTAATTTTTTACTGACGCCAATTTTAAATATGCCAGGGATTGCCTTTTCTACAGTAAATTTTTCTAAAACTAATTTTTTACTGTCGCAAATTTTAATTGCGCCAAGGATTGCCTTTTCTATAGTAAATTATTCAAAAAATAATTTTTACGCCAGAGATTGCCTTTTCTATAGTAAATTTTTCAAAAAATAATTTTTTACTGTCGCAAATTTTAAATACGCCAGGGATTGCCATTTCTATAGTGAATTATTCAAAAAATAATTTTTTACTGTCGCAAATTTTAAATACGCCAAGGATTGCCATTTCTATAGTAAATTTTTCAAAAATTAATTTTTTACTGTCGCAAGTTTTAATTGCGCCAGGGATTGCCTTTTCTACAGTAAATTTTTCAAAAAATAATTTTTTACTGTCGCAAGTTTTAATTGCGCCAGGGATTGCCTTTTCTATAGTAAATTTTTCAAAAATTAATTTTTTACTGTCGCAAGTTTTAATTGCGCCAGGGATTGCCTTTTCTACAGTAAATTTTTCAAAAAATAATTTTTTACTGTCGCAAGTTTTAATTGCGCCAGGGATTGCCTTTTCTATAGTAAATTTTTCAAAAAATAATTTTCTACTGTCGCAAATTTTAATTACGCCAGGGATTGCCTTTTTTATAGTAAATTTTTCCAAAAATAATTTTTTACTGTCGGAAATTTTAAATACGCCAGGGATTGCCTTTTCTATAGTAAATTTTTCACAAATTAATTTTTTACTGTCGCAAATTTTAAATACGCCAGGGATTGCCTTTTCTACAGTTAATTTTTCAAAAAATAATTTTTTACTGTCGCAAATTTTAATTACGCCAGGGATTGCCTTTTCTATAGTAAATTTTCCAAAAATTAATTTTTTACTGTCGCAAATTTAAATTGCGCCAGGGATTGCATTTTCTATAGTAAATTATTCAAAAAACAATTTTTTACTGTCGCAAATTTTAATTGCGCCAGGGATTGCCTTTTCTATAGTAAATTATTAAAAAATAATTTTTTACTGTCGCAAATTTTAAATAGGCCAAGGATTGCCTTTTCTATAGTAACTTTTTCAAAAATTAATTTTTTACTGTCGCAAATTTTAATTACGCCAGGGATTGCCTTTTCTATAGTAAATTTTTCAAAAACTAATTTTTTACTGTCGCAAATTTTAAATCCGCCAGGGATTGCCTTTTCTATAGTAAATTTTTCAAAAAATAATTTTTTACTGTCGCAAATTTTAATTGCGCCAGGGATTGCCTTTTCTATAGTAAATTATTCAAAAAATAATTTTATACTGTCGCAAATTTTAAATACACCAGCGATTTCCTCTTCTATAGTATATTATTCAAATAGTAATTTTTCACTGTCGCAAATTTTAAATCCGCCAGGGATTGCCTTTTCTATGGTAAATTATTCACACATTAATTTTTTACTGTCGCCAATTTTAAATATGCCAGGGATTGCCTTTTCTACAGTAAATTTTTCTAAAACTAATTTTTTACTGTCGCAAATTTTAATTGCGCCAAGGATTGCCTTTTCTATAGTAAATTATTCAAAAAATAATTTTTACTGTCGCAAATTTTAATTACGCCAGAGATTGCCTTTTCTATAGTAAATTTTTCAAAAAATAGTTTTTTACTGTCGCAAATTTTAAATACGCCAGGGATTGCCTTTTCTATAGTAAATTTTTCACAAATTAATTTTTTACTGTCGCAAATTTTAAATACGCCAAGGATTGCCATTTCTACAGTAAATTTTTCAAAAAATAATTTTTTACTGTCGCAAATTTAAATTACGCCAGGGATTGCCTTTTCTATAGTAAATTTTTCAAAAATTAATTTTTTACTGTCGCAAGCTTTAATTGCGCCAGGGATTGCATTTTCTATAGTAAATTATTCAAAAAATAATTTTTTACTGTCGCAAATTTTAATTACGCCAGGGATTGCCTTTTCTATAGTAAATTTTTCAAAAATTAATTTTTTACTGTCGCAAGTTTTAATTGCGCCAGGGATTGCCTTTTCTACAGTAAAGTTTTCAAAAAATAATTTTTTACTGTCGCAAGTTTTAATTGCGCCAGGGATTGCCTTTTCTATAGTAAATTTTTCAAAAAATAATTTTCTACTGTCGCAAATTTTAATTACGCCAGGGATTGCCTTTTCTACAGTAAATTTTTCAAAAATTAATTTTTTACTGTCGCAAATTTTAGTTACGCCAGGGATTACCTTTTCTATAGTAAATTTTTCAAAAATTAATTTTTTACTGTCGCAAATTTTAATTACGCCAGGGATTGCCTTTTCTATAGTAAATTTTGCAAAAAATAATTTTATACTGTCGCAAATTTTAAATACGCCAGGGATTGCCTTTTCTATGGTAAATTTGTCAAAAACTAATTTTTTACTGTCGCAAATTTTAAATCCGCCACGTATTGCCTTTTCTATAGTAAATTTTTCAAAAAATAATTTTACACTGTCGCAAATTTTAAATATGCCAGGGATTGCCTTTTCTACAGTAAATTTTTCAAAAAATAATTTTTTACTGTCGCAAATTTTAATTACGCCAGGGATTGCCTTTTCTACAGTAAATTTTTCAAAAATTAATTTTTTACTGTCGCAAGTTTTAATTGCGCCAGGGATTGCCTTTTCTACAGTAAATTTTTTAAAAAATAATTTTTTACTGTCGCAAATTTTAAATACGCCAGGTATTGCCTGTTTTATAGTAAATTTTTCACAAATTAATTTTTTACTGTCGCAAATTTTAAATACGCCAGGGATTGCCTTTTCTACAGTAAATTTTTCAAAAAATAATTTTTTACTGTCGCAAATTTTAATTACGCCAGGGATTGCCTTTTCTATAGTAAATTTTTCAAAAATTAATTTTTTACTGTCGCAAGTTTTAATTGCGCCAGGGATTGCCTTTTCTATAGTAAATTATTCAAACAATAATTTTTTACTGTCGCAAATTTTAATTGCGCCAGGGATTGCCTTTTCTACAGTTAATTTTTCAAAAAATAATTTTTTACTGTCACACATTTTAATTACGCCAGGGATTGCCTTTTCTATAGTAAATTTTTCAAAAATTAATTTTTTACTGTCGCAAATTTTAATTGCGCCAGGGATTGCATTTTCTATAGTAAATTATTCAAAAAACAATTTTTTATTGTCGCAAATTTTAATTGCGCCAGGGATTGCCTTTTCTATAGTAAATTATTAAAAAATAATTTTTTACTGTCGCAAATTTTAAATACGCCAAGGATTGCCTTTTCTATAGTAACTTTTTCAAAAATTAATTTTTTACTGTCGCAAATTTTAATTACGCCAGGGATTGCCTTTTCTATAGTAAATTTTTCAAAAACTAATTTTTTACTGTCGCAAATTTTAAATCCGCCAGGGATTGCCTTTTCTATAGTAAATTTTTCAAAAAATAATTTTTTACTGTCGCAAATTTTAATTGCGCCAGGGATTGCCTTTTCTATAGTAAATTATTCAAAAAATAATTTTATACTGTCGCAAATTTTAAATACACCAGCGATTTCCTCTTCTATAGTAAATTATTCAAAAAGTAATTTTTTACTGTCGCAAATTTTAAATCCGCCAGAGATTGCCTTTTCTATAGTAAATTATTCACACATTAATTTTTTACTGTCGCAAATTTTAAATATGCCAGGGATTGCCTTTTCTACAGTAAATTTTTCTAAAACTAATTTTTTACTGTCGCAAATTTTAATTGCGCCAGGGATTGCCTTTTCTATAGTAAATTATTCAAAAAATAATTTTTACTGTCGCAAATTTTAATTACGCCAGAGATTGCCTTTTCTATTAAATTTTTCAAAAAATAATTTTTTACTGTCGCAAATTTTAAATACGCCAGGGATTGCCTTTTCTATAGTAAATTTTTCACAAATTAATTTTTTACTGTCGCAAATTTTAAATACGCCAGGGATTGCCATTTCTACAGTAAATTTTTCAAAAATAATTTTTTACTGTCGCAAATTTAAATTACGCCAGGGATTGCCTTTTCTATAGTAAATTTTTCAAAAATTAATTTTTTACTGTCGCAAGCTTTAATTGCGCCAGGGATTGCATTTTCTATAGTAAATTCTTCAAAAAATAATTTTTTACTGTCGCAAATTTTAATTACGCCAGGGATTGCCTTTTCTATAGTAAATTTTTCAAAAATTAATTTTTTACTGTCGCAAGTTTTAATTGCGCCAGGAATTGCCTTATCTACAGTAAATTTTTCAAAAAATAATTTTTTACTGTCGCAAGTTTTAATTGCGCCAGGGATTGCCTTTTCTATAGTAAATTTTTCAAAAAATAATTTTCTACTGTCGCAAATTTTAATTACGCCAGGGATTGCCTTTTCTACAGTAAATTTTTCAAAAATTAATTTTTTACTGTCGCAAATTTTAGTTACGCCAGGGATTGCCTTTTCTATAGTAAATTTTTCAAAAATTAATTTTTTACTGTCGCAAATTTTAATTACGCCAGGGATTGCCTTTTCTATAGTAAATTTTGCAAAAAATAATTTTATACTGTCGCAAATTTTAAATACGCCAGGGATTGCCTTTTCTATAGTAAATTTTTCAAAAACTAATTTTTTACTGTCGCAAATTTTAAATCCGCCAGGGATTGCCTTTTCTATAGTAAATTTTTCAAAAAATAATTTTTTACTGTCGCAAATTTTAATTGCGCCAGGGATTGCCTTTTCTATAGTAAATTATTCAAAAAATAATTTTATACTGTCGCAAATTTTAAATACACCAGCGATTTCCTCTTCTATAGTAAATTATTCAAATAGTAATTTTTCACTGTCGCAAATTTTAAATCCGCCAGGGATTGCCTTTTCTATGGTAAATTATTCACACATTAATTTTTTACTGTCGCCAATTTTAAATATGCCAGGGATTGCCTTTTCTACAGTAAATTTTCCTAAAACTAATTTTTTACTGTCGCAAATTTTAATTGCGCCAAGGATTGCCTTTTCTATAGTAAATTATTCAAAAAATAATTTTTACTGTCGCAAATTTTAATTACGCCAGCGATTGCCTTTTCTATAGTAAATTTTTCACAAATTAATTTTTTACTGTCGCAAATTTTAAATACGCCAAGGATTGCCATTTCTACAGTAAATTTTTCAAAAAATAATTTTTTACTGTCGCAAATTTAAATTACGCCAGGGATTGCCTTTTCTATAGTAAATTTTTCAAAAATTAATTTTTTACTGTCGCAAGCTTTAATTGCGCCAGGGATTGCATTTTCTATAGTAAATTATTCAAAAAATAATTTTTTACTGTCGCAAATTTTAATTACGCCAGGGATTGCCTTTTCTATAGTAAATTTTTCAAAAATTAATTTTTTACTGTCGCAAGTTTTAATTGCGCCAGGGATTGCCTTTTCTACAGTAAAGTTTTCAAAAAATAATTTTTTACTGTCGCAAGTTTTAATTGCGGCAGGGATTGCCTTTTCTATAGTAAATTTTTCAAAAAATAATTTTCTACCGTCGCAAATTTTAATTACGCCAGGGATTGCCTTTTCTACAGTAAATTTTTCAAAAATTAATTTTTTACTGTCGCAAATTTTAGTTACGCCAGGGATTACCTTTTCTATAGTAAATTTTTCAAAAATTAATTTTTTACTGTCGCAAATTTTAATTACGCCAGCGATTGCCTTTTCTATAGTAAATTTTGCAAAAAATAATTTTATACTGTCGCAAATTTTAAATACGCCAGGGATTGCCTTTTCTATGGTAAATTTGTCAAAAACTAATTTTTTACTGTCGCAAATTTTAAATCCGCCACGTATTGCCTTTTCTATAGTAAATTTTTCAAAAAATAATTTTACACTGTCGCAAATTTTAAATACGCCAGGGATTGCCTTTTCTACAGTAAATTTTTCAAAAAATAATTTTTTACTGTCGCAAATTTTAATTACGCCAGGGATTGCCTTTTCTATAGTAAATTTTTCAAAAATTAATTTTTTACTGTCGCAAGTTTTAATTGCGCCAGGGATTGCCTTTTCTACAGTAAATTTTTTAAAAAATAATTTTTTACTGTCGCAAATTTTAAATACGCCAGGTATTGCCTGTTTTATAGTAAATTTTTCACAAATTAATTTTTTACTGTCGCAAATTTTAAATACGCCAGGTATTGCCTTTTCTACAGTAAATTTTTCAAAAAATAATTTTTTACTGTCGCAAATTTTAATTACGCCAGGGATTGCCTTTTCTATAGTAAATTTTTCAAAAATTAATTTTTTACTGTCGCAAGTTTTAATTGCGCCAGGGATTGCCTTTTCTATAGTAAATTATTCAAACAATAATTTTTTACTGTCGCAAATTTTAATTGCGCCAGGGATTGCCTTTTCTACAGTTAATTTTTCAAAAAATAATTTTTTACTGTCGCACATTTTAATTACGCCAGGGATTGCCTTTTCTATAGTAAATTTTTCAAAAATTAATTTTTTACTGTCGCAAATTTTAATTGCGCCAGGGATTGCATTTTCTATAGTAAATTATTCAAAAAACAATTTTTTATTGTCGCAAATTTTAATTGCGCCAGGGATTGCCTTTTCTATAGTAAATTATTAAAAAATAATTTTTTACTGTCGCAAATTTTAAATACGCCAAGGATTGCCTTTTCTATAGTAACTTTTTCAAAAATTAATTTTTTACTGTCGCAAATTTTAATTACGCCAGGGATTGCCTTTTCTATAGTAAATTTTTCAAAAACTAATTTTTTACTGTCGCAAATTTTAAATCCGCCAGGGATTGACTTTTCTATAGTAAATTTTTCAAAAAATAATTTTTTACTGTCGCAAATTTTAATTGCGCCAGGGATGGCCTTTTCTATAGTAAATTATTCAAAAAATAATTTTATACTGTCGCAAATTTTAAATACACCAGCGATTTCCTCTTCTATAGTAAATTATTCAAAAAGTAATTTTTTACTGTCGCAAATTTTAAATCCGCCAGAGATTGCCTTTTCTATAGTAAATTATTCACACATTAATTTTTTACTGTCGCAAATTTTAAATATGCCAGGGATTGCCTTTTCTACAGTAAATTTTTCTAAAACTAATTTTTTACTGTCGCAAATTTTAATTGCGCCAGGGATTGCCTTTTCTATAGTAAATTATTCAAAAAATAATTTTTACTGTCGCAAATTTTAATTACGCCAGAGATTGCCTTTTCTATAGTAAATTTTTCAAAAATTAATTTTTTACTGTCGCAAATTTTAATTACGCCAGGGATTGCCTTTTCTATAGTAAATTTTGCAAAAAATAATTTTATACTGTCGCAAATTTTAAATACGCCAGGGATTGCCTTTTCTATAGTAAATTTTTCAAAAACTAATTTTTTACTGTCGCAAATTTTAAATCCGCCAGGGATTGCCTTTTCTATAGTAAATTTTTCAAAAAATTATTTTTTACTGTCGCAAATTTTAATTGCGCCAGGGATTGCCTTTTCTATAGTAAATTATTCAAAAAATAATTTTATACTGTCGCAAATTTTAAATACACCAGCGATTTCCTCTTCTATAGTAAATTATTCAAATAGTAATTTTTCACTGTCGCAAATTTTAAATCCGCCAGGGATTGCCTTTTCTATGGTAAATTATTCACACATTAATTTTTTACTGTCGCCAATTTTAAATATGCCAGGGATTGCCTTTTCTAAAGTAAATTTTCCTAAAACTAATTTTTTACTGTCGCAAATTTTAATTGCGCCAGGGATTGAATTTTCTATAGTAAATTATTCAAAAAATAATTTTTACTGTCGCAAATTTTAATTACGCCAGGGATTGCCTTTTCTATAGTAAATTTTTCACAAATTAATTTTTTACTGTCGCAAATTTTAAATACGCCAAGGATTGCCATTTCTACAGTAAATTTTTCAAAAAATAATTTTTTACTGTCGCAAATTTAAATTACGCCAGGGATTGCCTTTTCTATAGTAAATTTTTCAAAAATTAATTTTTTACTGTCGCAAGCTTTAATTGCGCCAGGGATTGCATTTTCTATAGTAAATTATTCAAAAAATAATTTTTTACTGTCGCAAATTTTAATTACGCCAGGGATTGCCTTTTCTATAGTAAATTTTTCAAAAATTAATTTTTTACTGTCGCAAGCTTTAATTGCGCCAGGGATTGCCTTTTCTACAGTAAAGTTTTCAAAAAATAATTTTTTACTGTCGCAAGTTTTAATTGCGGCAGGGATTGCCTTTTCTATAGTAAATTTTTCAAAAAATAATTTTCTACCGTCGCAAATTTTAATTACGCCAGGGATTGCCTTTTCTACAGTAAATTTTTCAAAAATTAATTTTTTACTGTCGCAAATTTTAGTTACGCCAGGGATTACCTTTTCTATAGTAAATTTTTCAAAAATTAATTTTTTACTGTCGCAAATTTTAATTACGCCAGCGATTGCCTTTTCTATAGTAAATTTTGCAAAAAATAATTTTATACTGTCGCAAATTTTAAATACGCCAGGGATTGCCTTTTCTATGGTAAATTTGTCAAAAACTAATTTTTTACTGTCGCAAATTTTAAATCCGCCACGTATTGCCTTTTCTATAGTAAATTTTTCAAAAAATAATTTTACACTGTCGCAAATTTTAAATACGCCAGGGATTGCCTTTTCTACAGTAAATTTTTCAAAAAATAATTTTTTACTGTCGCAAATTTTAATTACGCCAGGGATTGCCTTTTCTATAGTAAATTTTTCAAAAATTAATTTTTTACTGTCGCAAGTTTTAATTGCGCCAGGGATTGCCTTTTCTACAGTAAATTTTTTAAAAAATAATTTTTTACTGTCGCAAATTTTAAATACGCCAGGAATTGCCTGTTTTATAGTAAATTTTTCACAAATTAATTTTTTACTGTCGCAAATTTTAAATACGCCAGGTATTGCCTTTTCTACAGTAAATTTTTCAAAAAATAATTTTTTACTGTCGCAAATTTTAATTACGCCAGGGATTGCCTTTTCTATAGTAAATTTTTCAAAAATTAATTTTTTACTGTCGCAAGTTTTAATTGCGCCAGGGATTGCCTTTTCTATAGTAAATTATTCAAACAATAATTTTTTACTGTCGCAAATTTTAATTGCGCCAGGGATTGCCTTTTCTACAGTTAATTTTTCAAAAAATAATTTTTTACTGTCGCACATTTTAATTACGCCAGGGATTGCCTTTTCTATAGTAAATTTTTCAAAAATTAATTTTTTACTGTCGCAAATTTTAATTGCGCCAGGGATTGCATTTTCTATAGTAAATTATTCAAAAAACAATTTTTTATTGTCGCAAATTTTAATTGCGCCAGGGATTGCCTTTTCTATAGTAAATTATTAAAAAATAATTTTTTACTGTCGCAAATTTTAAATACGCCAAGGATTGCCTTTTCTATAGTAACTTTTTCAAAAATTAATTTTTTACTGTCGCAAATTTTAATTACGCCAGGGATTGCCTTTTCTATAGTAAATTTTTCAAAAACTAATTTTTTACTGTCGCAAATTTTAAATCCGCCAGGGATTGACTTTTCTATAGTAAATTTTTCAAAAAATAATTTTTTACTGTCGCAAATTTTAATTGCGCCTGGGATTGCCTTTTCTATAGTAAATTATTCAAAAAATAATTTTATACTGTCGCAAATTTTAAATACACCAGCGATTTCCTCTTCTATAGTAAATTATTCAAAAAGTAATTTTTTACTGTCGCAAATTTTAAATCCGCCAGAGATTGCCTTTTCTATAGTAAATTATTCACACATTAATTTTTTACTGTCGCAAATTTTAAATATGCCAGGGATTGCCTTTTCTACAGTAAATTTTTCTAAAACTAATTTTTTACTGTCGCAAATTTTAATTGCGCCAGGGATTGCCTTTTCTATAGTAAATTATTCAAAAAATAATTTTTACTGTCGCAAATTTTAATTACGCCAGAGATTGCCTTTTCTATAGTAAATTTTTCAAAAAATAATTTTTTACTGTCGCAAATTTTAAATACGCCAGGGATTGCCTTTTCTATAGTAAATTTTTCACAAATTAATTTTTTACTGTCGCAAATTTTAAATACGCCAGGGATTGCCATTTCTACAGTAAATTTTTCAAAAAATAATTTTTTACTGTCGCAAATTTAAATTACGCCAGGGATTGCCTTTTCTATAGTAAATTTTTCAAAAATTAATTTTTTACTGTCGCAAGCTTTAATTGCGCCAGGGATTGCATTTTCTATAGTAAATTATTCAAAAAATAATTTTTTACTGTCGCAAATTTTAATTACGCCAGGGATTGCCTTTTCTATAGTAAATTTTTCAAAAATTAATTTTTTACTGTCGCAAGTTTTAATTGCGCCAGGAATTGCCTTATCTACAGTAAATTTTTCAAAAAATAATTTTTTACTGTCGCAAGTTTTAATTGCGCCAGGGATTGCCTTTTCTATAGTAAATTTTTCAAAAAATAATTTTCTACTGTCGCAAATTTTAATTACGCCAGGGATTGCCTTTTCTACAGTAAATTTTTCAAAAATTAATTTTTTACTGTCGCACATTTTAATTACGCCAGGGATTGCCTTTTCTACAGTAAATTTGTCAAAAACTAATTTTTTACTGTCGCAAATTTTAAATGCGCCAGGGATTGCCTTTTCTATAGTAAATTTTTCAAAAAATAATTTTATACTGTCGCAAATTTTAAATACGCCAGGGATTGCCTTTTCTACAGTAAATTTTTCAAAAAATAATTTTTTACTGTCGCAAATTTTAATTACGCCAGGGATTGCCTTTTCTTTAGTAAATTTTTCAAAAATTAATTTTTTACTGTCGCAAGTTTTAATTGCGCCAGGGATTGCCTTTTCTATAGTAAATTTTTCAAAAAATAATTTTCTACTGTCGCACATTTTAATTACGCCAGGGATTGCCTTTTCTACAGTAAATTTTTCAAAAATTAATTTTTTACTGTCGCAGATTTTAATTACGCCAGGGATTGCCTTTTCTATAGTAAATTTTGCAAAAAATAATTTTATACTGGCGCAAATTTTAAATACGCCAGGGATTGCCTTTTCTATAGTAAATTTTTCAAAAAATAATTTTTTACTGTCGCAAATTTTAAATATGCCAGGGATTGCCTTTTCTACAGTAAATTTTTCTAAAACTAATTTTTTACTGTCGCAAATTTTAATTGCGCCAGGGATTGCCTTTTCTATAGTAAATTATTCAAAAAATAATTTTTACTGTCGCAAATTTTAATTACGCCAGAGATTGCCTTTTCTATAGTAAATTTTTCAAAAAATAATTTTTTACTGTCGCAAATTTTAAATACGCCAGGGATTGCCTTTTCTATAGTAAATTTTTCACAAATTAATTTTTTACTGTCGCAAATTTTAAATACGCCAGGGATTGCCATTTCTACAGTAAATTTTTCAAAAAATAATTTTTTACTGTCGCAAATTTAAATTACGCCAGGGATTGCCTTTTCTATAGTAAATTTTTCAAAAATTAATTTTTTACTGTCGCAAGCTTTAATTGCGCCAGGGATTGCATTTTCTATAGTAAATTATTCAAAAAATAATTTTTTACTGTCGCAAATTTTAATTACGCCAGGGATTGCCTTTTCTATAGTAAATTTTTCAAAAATTAATTTTATACTGTCGCAAGTTTTAATTGCGCCAGGAATTGTCTTATCTATAGTAAATTTTTCAAAAAATAATTTTTTACTGTCGCAAGTTTTAATTGCGCCAGGGATTGCCTTTTCTATAGTAAATTTTTCAAAAAATAATTTTCTACTGTCGCAAATTTTAATTACGCCAGGGATTGCCTTTTCTACAGTAAATTTTTCAAAAATTAATTTTTTACTGTCGCAAATTTTAGTTACGCCAGGGATTGCCTTTTCTATAGTAAATTTTTCAAAAATTAATTTTTTACTGTCGCAAATTTTAATTCCGCCAGGGATTGCCTTTTCTATAGTAAATTTTGCAAAAAATAATTTTATACTGTCGCAAATTTTAAATACGCCAGGGATTGCCTTTTCTATAGTAAATTTGTCAAAAACTAATTTTTTACTGTCGCAAATTTTAAATCCGCCAGGGATTGCCTTTTCTATAGTAAATTTTTCAAAAAATAATTTTATACTGTCGCAAATTTTAAATACGCCAGGGATTGCCTTTTCTACAGTAAATTTTTCAAAAAATAATTTTTTACTGTCGCAAATTTTAATTACGCCAGGGATTGCCTTTTCTTTAGTAAATTTTTCAAAAATTAATTTTTTACTGTCGCAAGTTTTAATTGCGCCAGGGATTGCCTTTTCTATAGTAAATTTTTCAAAAAATAATTTTCTACTGTCGCAAATTTTAATTACGCCAGGGATTGCCTTTTCTACAGTAAATTTTTCAAAAATTAATTTTTTACTGTCGCAAATTTTAATTACGCCAGGGATTGCCTTTTCTATAGTAAATTTTGCAAAAAATAATTTTATACTGTCGCAAATTTTAAATACGCCAGGGATTGCCTTTTCTATAGTAAATTTTTCAAAAAATAATTTTTTACTGTCGCAAATTTTAATTGCGCCAGGGATTGCCTTTTCTATAGTAAATTATTCAAAAAATAATTTTCTACTGTCGCAAATTTTAATTGCGCCAGGGATTGCCTTTTCTACAGTAAATTTTTCAAAAAAATAATTTTTTACTGTCGCAAATTTTAAATCCGCCAGGGATTGTCTTTTCTACAGTAAAATTTTCAAAAAATTATTTTTTATTGTCGCAAATTTTAAATACGCCAGGGATTGCCTTTTCTATAGTAAACTTTTCAAAAAATAATTTTTTACTGTCGCAAATTTTAATTGCGCCAGAGATTGCCTTTTCTACAGTAAATTTTTCAAAAAATAATTTTTTACTGTGGCAAATTTTAATTGCGCCAGGGATTGCCTTTTCTATAGTAAATTATTCAAAAAATAATTTTTTACTGTCGCAAATTTTAATTACGCCAGGGATAGCCTTTTCTATAGTAAATTTTTCAAAAATTAATTTTTTACTGTCGCAAGTTTTAATTGCGCCAGGGATTGCCTTTTCTACAGTAAATTTTTCAAAAAATAATTTTTTACTGTCGCAAGTTTTAATTGCGCCAGGGATTGCCTTTTCTATAGTAAATTTTTCAAAAAATAATTTTCTACTGTCGCAAATTTTAATTACGCCAGGGATTGCCTTTTCTACAGTAAATTTTTCAAAAATTAATTTTTTACTGCCGCAAATTTTAATTACGCCAGGGACTGCCTTTTCTATAGTAAATTTTTCAAAAATTAATTTTTTACTGTCGCAAATTTTAATTACGCCAGGGATTGCCTTTTTTATAGTAAATTTTGCAAAAAATAATTTTATACTGTCGCAAATTTTAATTGCGCCAGGGATTGCCTTTTCTATAGTAAATTTGTCAAAAACTAATTTTTTACTGTCGCAAATTTTAAATCCGCCAGGGATTGCCTTTTCTATAGTAAATTTTTCAAAAAATAATTTTATACTTTCGCAAATTTTAAATACGCCAGGGATTGCCTTTTCTACAGTAAATTTTTCAAAAAATAATTTTTTACTGTCGCAAATTTTAATTACGCCAGGGATTGCCTTTTCTATAGTAAATTTTTCAAAAATTAATTTTTTACTGTCGCAAGTTTTAATTGCGCCAGGGATTGCCTTTTCTATAGTAAATTTTTCAAAAAATAATTTTTTACTGTCGCAAATTTTAATTGCGCCAGGGATTGCCTTTTCTATAGGAAATTATTCAAAAAATAATTTTCCACTGTCGCAAATTTTAATTGCGCCAGGGATTGCCTTTTCTACAGTAAATTTTTCAAAAAATAATTTTTTACTGTCGCAAATTTTAAATCCGCCAGGGATTGCCTTTTCTACAGTAAATTTTTCAAAAAATAATTTTTTACTTTCGCAAATTTTAAATACGCCAGGGATTGCCTTTTCTATAGTAAATTTTTCAAAAATTAATTTTTCACTGTCGCAAATTTTAATTGCGCCAGAGATTGCCTTTTCTACAGTAAATTTTTCAAAAAATAATTTTTTACTGTCGCAAGTTTTAATTGCGCCAGGGATTGCCTTTTCTATAGTAAATTTTTCAAAAAATAATTTTTTACTGTCGCAAATTTTAATTGCGCCAGGGATTGCCTTTTCTATAGGAAATTATTCAAAAAATAATTTTCCACTGTCGCAAATTTTAATTGCGCCAGGGATTGCCTTTTCTACAGTAAATTTTTCAAAAAATAATTTTTTACTGTCGCAAATTTTAAATCCGCCAGGGATTGCCTTTTCTACAGTAAATTTTTCAAAAAATAATTTTTTACTTTCGCAAATTTTAAATACACCAGGGATTGCCTTTTCTATAGTAAACTTTTCAAAAAATAATTTTTTACTGTCGCAAATTTTAATTGCGCCAGAGATTGCCTTTTCTACAGTAAATTTTTCAAAAAATAATTTTTTACTGTCGCAAATTTTAATTGCGCCAGGGATTGCCTTTTCTACAGTAAATTTTTCAAAAAATAATTTTTTACTGTCGCAAATTTTAATTACGCCAGGGATTGCCTTTTCTATAGTAAATTTTGCAAAAAATAATTTTTTACTGTCGCAAATTTTAATTGCGCCAGGGATTGCCTTTTCTATAGTAAATTATTCAAAAATTAATTTTTTACTGTCGCAAATTTTAATTACGCCAGGGATTGCCTTTTCTATAGTAAATTTTGCAAAAAATAATTTTATACTGTCGCAAATTTTAAATACGCCAGGGATTGCCTTTTCTATAGTAAATTTGTCAAAAACTAATTTTTTACTGTTGCAAATTTTAAATCCGCCAGGGATTGCCTTTTCTATAGTAAATTTTTCAAAAAATAATTTTATACTGTCGCAAATTTTAAATACGCCAGGGATTGCCTTTTCTACAGTTAATTTTTCAAAAAATAATTTTTTACTGTCGCAAATTTTAATTACGCCAGGGATTGCCTTTTCTATAGTAAATTTTTCAAAAAATAATTTTATACTGTCGCAAATTTTAAATAAGCCAGGGATTGCCTTTTCTACAGTAAATTTTTCAAAAAATAATTTTTTACTGTCGCAAATTTTAATTACGCCAGGGATTGCCTTTTCTATAGTAAATTTTTCAAAAATTAATTTTTTACTGTCGCAAGTTTTAATTGCGCCAGGGATTGCCTTTTCTATAGTAAATTTTTCAAAAAATAATTTTCTATTGTCGCAAATTTTAATTACGCCAGGGATTGCCTTTTCTACAGTAAATTTTTCAAAAATTAATTTTTTATTGTCGCAAATTTTAATTACGCCAGGGATTGCCTTTTCTATAGTAAATTTTTCAAAAAAAAATTTTTTACTGTCGCAAATTTTAATTGCGCCAGGGATTGCCTTTTCTATAGTAAATTATTCAAAAAATAATTTTCCACTGTCGCAAATTTTAATTGCGCCAGGGATTGCCTTTTCTACAGTAAATTTTTCAAAAAATAATTTTTTACTGTCGCAAATTTTAAATCCGCCAGTTATTGCCTTTTCTACAGTAAATTTTTCAAAAAATAATTTTTTACTGTCGCTAATTTTAAATACGCCAGGGATTGCCTTTTCTATAGTAAACTTTTCAAAAAATAATTTTTTACTGTCGCAAATTTTTATTGCGCCAGCGATTGCCTTTTCTACAGTAAATTTTTCAAAAAATAATTTTTTACTGTCGCAAATTTTAATTGCGCCAGGGATTGCCTTTTCTACAGTAAATTTTTCAAAAAATAATTTTTTACTGTCGCAAATTTTAATTACGGCAGGGATAGCCTTTTCTATAGTAAATTTTGCAAAAAATAATTTTTTACTGTCACAAATTTTAATTGCGCCAGGGATTGCCTTTTCTATAGTAAATTATTCAAAAAATAATTTGTCGCAAATTTTAATTACGCCAAGGATTGCCTTTCTACAGTAAATTTTTCAAAAATGAATTTTTTACTGTCGAAAATTTTAATTACGCCAGGGATTGCCTTTTCTATAGTAAATTTTGCAAAAATAATTTTTTACTGTCGCAAATTTTAATTGCGCCATTGATTGCCTATTCTACAGTAAATTTTTCAAAAAATAATTTTTTACTGTCGAAAATTTTAATTACGCCAGGGATTGCCTTTTCTATAGTAAATTATTCAAAATATAATTTTTTACTGTCGCAAATTTTAATTGCGCCAGGGATTGCCTTTTCTACAGTAAATTTTTCAAAAAATAATTTTCTATTGTCGCAAATTTTAATTACGCCAGGGATTGCCTTTTCTATAGTAAATTTTGCAAAAAATAATTTTTTATTGTCGCAAATTTTAATTACGCCAGGAATTGCCATTTCTATAGTAAATTTTTCAAAAATTAATTTTTTACTGTCGCAAATTTTAAATCCGCCAGGGATTGAATTTTCTACAGTAAATTTTTGAAAAAATAATTTTTTACTGTCGCAAATTTTAATTGCGCCAGGGATTGCCTTTTCTATAGTAAATTTTTCAAAAAATAATTTTTTACTGTCGCAAATTTTAATTGCGCCAGAAATTGCCTATTCTATAGTAAATTTTTCAAAAAATAATTTTTTACTTTCGCAAATTTTAAATACGCCAGGGATTGCCTTTTCTATAGTAAACTTTTCAAAAAATAATTTTTTACTGTCGCAAATTTTAAATACGCCAGGGATTGCCTTTTCTATAGTAAACTTTTCAAAAAATAATTTTTTACTGTCGCAAATTTTAATTGCGCCAGGGATTGCCTTTTCTATAGTAAATTATTCAAAAATTAATTTTTTACTGTCGCAAATTTTAATTACGCCAGGGATTGCCTTTTCTATAGTAAATTTTGCAAAAAATAATTTTATACTGTCGCAAATTTTAAATACGCCAGGGATTGCCTTTTCTATAGTAAATTTGTCAAAAACTAATTTTTTACTGTTGCAAATTTTAAATCCGCCAGGGATTGCCTTTTCTATAGTAAATTTTTCAAAAAATAATTTTATACTGTCGCAAATTTTAAATACGCCAGGGATTGCCTTTTCTACAGTAAATTTTTCAAAAAATAATTTTTTACTGTCGCAAATTTTAATTACGCCAGGGATTGCCTTTTCTATAGTAAATTTTTCAAAAAATAATTTTATACTGTCGCAAATTTTAAATAAGCCAGGGATTGCCTTTTCTACAGTAAATTTTTCAAAAAATAATTTTTTACTGTCGCAAATTTTAATTACGCCAGCGATTGCCTTTTCTATAGTAAATTTTTCAAAAATTAATTTTTTACTGTCGCAAGTTTTAATTGCGCCAGGGATTGCCTTTTCTATAGTAAATTTTTCAAAAAATAATTTTCTATTGTCGCAAATTTTAATTACGCCAGGGATTGCCTTTTCTACAGTAAATTTTTCAAAAATTAATTTTTTATTGTCGCAAATTTTAATTACGCCAGGGATTGCCTTTTCTATAATAAATTTTTCAAAAAATAATTTTTTACTGTCGCAAATTTTAATTGCGCCAGGGATTGCCTTTTCTATAGTAAATTATTCAAAAAATAATTTTCCACTGTCGCAAATTTTAATTGCGCCAGGGATTGCCTTTTCTACAGTAAATTTTTCAAAAAATAATTTTTTACTGTCGCAAATTTTAAATCCGCCAGGGATTGCCTTTTCTACAGTAAATTTTTCAAAAAATAATTTTTTACTGTCGCAAATTTTAAATACGCCAGGGATTGCCTTTTCTATAGTAAACTTTTCAAAAAATAATTTTTTACTGTCGCAAATTTTTATTGCGCCAGCGATTGCCTTTTCTACAGTAAATTTTTCAAAAAATAATTTTTTACTGTCGCAAATTTTAATTGCGCCAGGGATTGCCTTTTCTACAGTAAATTTTTCAAAAAATAATTTTTTACTGTCGCAAATTTTAATTACGCCAGGGATAGCCTTTTCTATAGTAAATTTTGCAAAAAATAATTTTTTACTGTCACAAATTTTAATTGCGCCAGGGATTGCCTTTTCTATAGTAAATTATTCAAAAAATAATTTGTCGCAAATTTTAATTACGCCAAGGATTGCCTTTCTACAGTAAATTTTTCAAAAATGAATTTTTTACTGTCGAAAATTTTAATTACGCCAGGGATTGCCTTTTCTATAGTAAATTTTGCAAAAATAATTTTTTACTGTCGCAAATTTTAATTGCGCCATTGATTGCCTATTCTACAGTAAATTTTTCAAAAAATAATTTTTTACTGTCGAAAATTTTAATTACGCCAGGGATTGCCTTTTCTATAGTAAATTATTCAAAATATAATTTTTTACTGTCGCAAATTTTAATTGCGCCAGGGATTGCCTTTTCTACAGTAAATTTTTCAAAAAATAATTTTCTATTGTCGCAAATTTTAATTACGCCAGGGATTGCCTTTCCTATAGTAAATTTTGCAAAAAATAATTTTTTATTGTCGCAAATTTTAATTACGCCAGGGATTGCCATTTCTATAGTAAATTTTTCAAAAATTAATTTTTTACTGTCGCAAATTTTAAATCCGCCAGGGATTGAATTTTCTACAGTAAATTTTTGAAAAAATAATTTTTTACTGTCGCAAATTTTAATTGCGCCAGGGATTGCCTTTTCTATAGTAAATTTTTCAAAAAATAATTTTTTACTGTCGCAAATTTTAATTGCGCCAGAAATTGCCTATTCTATAGTAAATTTTTCAAAAACTAATTTTTTACTGTCGAAAATTTTAATTACGCCAGGGATTGCCTTTTCTATAGTAAATTATTCAAAAAATAATTTTTTACTGTCGCAAATTTTAATTACGCCAGGGATTGCCTTTTCTATAGTAAATTTTTCAAAAAATAATTTTTTACTGTCGCAAATTTTAATTACGCCAGGGATTGCCTTTTCTACAGTAAATTTTGCAAAAAAATAATTTTTTACTGTCGCAAATTTTAATTGCGCCAGGGATTGCCTTTTCTACAGTAAATTTGTCAAAAACTAATATTTTACTGTCGCAAATTTTAAATCCGCCAGGGATTGCCTTTTCTATAGTAAATTTTTCAAAAAATAATTTTATACTGTCGCAAATTTTAAATAAGCCAGGGATTTCCATTTCTACAGTAAATTTTTCAAAAAATAATTTTTTAATGTCGCAAATTTTAATTACGCCAGGGATTGCCTTTTCTATAGTAAATTTTTCAAAAATTAATTTTTTACTGTCGCAAGTTTTAATTGCGCCAGGGATTGCCTTTTCTACAGTAAATTTTTCAAAAAATAATTTTCTACTGTCGCAAATTTTAATTACGCCAGGGATTGCCTTTTCTACAGTAAATTTTTCAAAAATTAATTTTTTACTGTCGCAAATTTTAATTACGCCAGGGATTGCCTTTTCTATAGTAAATTTTGCAAAAAATAATTTTATACTGTCGCAAATTTTAAATACGCCAGGGATTGCCTTTTCTATAGTAAATTATTCAAAAAATAATTTTTTACTGTCGCAAATTTTAATTGCGCCAGGGATTGCTTCTTCTATAGTAAATTATTCAAAAAATAATTTTCTACTGTCGCAAATTTTAATTGCGCCAGGGATTGCCTTTTCTACAGTAAATTTTTCAAAAAATAATTTTTTACTGTCGCAAATTTTAAATCCGCCAGGGATTGCCTTTTCTACAGTAAATTTTTCAAAAAATTATTTTTTACTGTCGCAAATTTTAAATACGCCAGGGATTGCCTTTTCTATAGTAAACTTTTCAAAAAATAATTTTTTACTGTCGCAAATTTTAATTGCGCCAGAGATTGCCTTTTCTACAGTAAATTTTTCAAAAAATAATTTTTTACTGTCGCAAATTTTAATTGCGCCAGGGATTGCCTTTTCTACAGTAAATTTTTCAAAAAATAATTTTTTACTGTTGCAAATTTTAATTACGCCAGGGATTGCCTTTTCTATAGTAAATTTTGCAAAAAATAATTTTTTACTGTCACAAATTTTAATTGCGCCAGGGATTGCTTTTCTATAGTAAATTATTCAAAAAATAATTTTTTACTGTCGCAAATTTTAATTACGCCAGGGATTGCCTTTTCTATAGTAAATTTTTCAAAAATTAATTTTTTACTGTCGCAAGTTTTAATTGCGCCAGGGATTGCCTTTTCTACAGTAAATTTT
>CAWVNZ010000510.1:0-38726 GCA_963930735.1 Dioctria linearis
TCCCCATAAAAACGATGTCCTAGTAATGCGGAAATTCAGGTGGATCAACTGACACATACCGCGAACGAGATTGTAGCGTATACCCCCTTACGCTACTTTTGTTTGGCTTCTTAACGTCTGTAGAGAAAATCCCATGATTTCCCAGAGTATATAATTTAATAAAATTTAGCTATTTCCGAGAAGTAGCCCTATGCTACTTCTCCCGATGAAAAAATTCCTGAAAAGTTAAAATTTATTTATTTTCAAGAAGTAGCCCTATGCTACTTCTTCATATTAGAAAATTCCTGAAAAGATAAAATTTATATATTTTCAAGAAGTAGCCCTATGCTACTTCTTCATATTAGAAAATTCCTGAAGAGATAAAATTTATATATTTTCAAGAAGTAGCCCTATGCTACTTCTCCATAGTACAAAAAATTCCTGGAAAAATAAAAGATAAAATCTATATATTTACAAGAAGTAGCCCTATGCTTCTTCTTCATATTAAAAAAATCCAGGTCTAAAATAAACAACAACAACAGCAGAATATTTTCAGTAGAAAAATTCTAAAATGTGCAAAATGAACACAAAATACAATTTTTCGTTTAAAACTTACCGCTAGTCAACCACATCAAAGCAACGAAAACGGCAATGCGCCTAGCTGTAACAGATCGCGTGATGCCATCATGCAATGAGTTGCAGCAGGCTTGAAAAAAGAACAAAAAAATTCTGAGAAGAAAAAGGCGCTCACTTGCCGGTGGCTGAGTGAAGAACGATGGAATGTAGGGAGACTGCTGGTAGTCGAGAAGTTGTTTTTTGGCTTTGAACGAGAACGGTCGCAGAAAAATTGAGTCGTGATTCGTCTTTATTTAAAATCAGTCTTTTTTTGCTTTTGTGAACTGAAAGGAAAAATTTTAGTTTATTCATTCTGGTCATGAATTTTGTTAATTAGAATATTTACCTGTGCAACAGTGATTTTTTATAAAGATCTTTCTAATAGCGAACTGAAAGAAAATGTTGGTGTTAATGCTGCACATTCTTAAGTTTTATTAATTAGATTACATACCTGTGCGACAGTGATTTTTTTTTATTCATGAATGTTATTGATTGGATTAAATTCCTGTGCGACAGTGATTTTCATTTATATCATATTGTTGGTGAACTGAAAGAAAATTTTAGTATTAATGTTGCACATTCATAAATGATATTAGTTAGATTATTTACCTGTGTGCCAGTGATTTTTCACATAGATCTTTCTAATAGCGGACTGAAAGGAAATGTTGGTATTAATGTTGCGCATTCATAAGTTTTATTATTTGAAATATTTACCTGTGCGCCAGTGATTTTTCATATAGATCTTTCTAATAGTGAACTGCAAGAAAATTTTAGTATTAATGCTGCGCATTCATAAGTTTTAGTATTTGAAATATTTACCTGTGCGACAGTGATTTTCTACATATATCTTTCTAATAGTGAACTGCAAGAAAATTTTAGTATCAATGCTGCGCATTCATAAGTTTTACTATTTGAAATATTTACCTGTCCGACAGTGAGATTCCCTATAGATCTTCCTAATAGTGAATGAAAGAAAATGTTGGCATTAATGTTGCGCATTCATAAATTTTATTAATTGGAATACTTACCTGTGCGACAGCGATTTTTATGTAGATCTTCCTATTAGTGAACTGAAAAGAAAATTCTGATTGATTCATTCTGTGCAGTCGTAATTTGTATTAATTAGAATATTTACCTGCGACAGTGATTTTCATATAGATCTTTCGATTGGTGAACTGAAAGGAAAATTTTGGTTTATTCATGCTGTGCACTCATAATTTGTATTAACTGGAATATTTAACTGTGCGACAGTGATTTTTATGTAGATCTCCCTATTAGTGAACTGAAAAGAAAATTTTGGTTGATTCATTCTATGCAGTCGTAATTTGTATTAATTGGAATATTTACCTGCGCCACAGTGATTTTCATATATCATCACATTGGTAAACTGTAGAGCAAATTTCGGTTTAACCATTCTGTGCACACATATTTGCATTATTCGAAATACTTACCAGTGCGTTGGTGAATCTTATATACCATAGTAGTGGCGGACTTGAGAGAAAATTTGGGGAAAAGTTTCCTTGCACGTAGCAAAGATCAGGTGAACTCAGACTTCAACACAGTCCTGAAGCAGCTAGCAGATAGTTGGAAAACCAGTGTCCAACCCTTTTGGTAAAGGAGGAAACCCCGAATATGATTAAATAAGGTATTATGTAAGCCCATAGCAGACCACAAGGTTAGCTCAAGTTTTCTCTAAGTATTATTATTTGCTTTGTGTTCTTTTGTTTCTAATTTTACAGTGTTAAAACCATTTAGTGTACATCTAAGGTTAGGCGTCGATCACAGGGTTCGATAAGTCATATAATAGGAAAGCGCTTATTAGGGCTAGTCGTAAGGATTCAGATCTAGATTAATATTAACCGGAGACCTTGTTTCCTTTAGTTTTTTTTGTATATATACCATGTTAGTCTTTTTGTGATCGGGTTTCCTCCCTGGTAAGTGATTCATATGCTTGAACATCCTAAATAAATAAACTATTTTGATTTGGACTTGATGAGATTTTGAGTTCCTTGATACGACTTCCTTCTTCTTTTGGGTGATTTAGTTTGGTCACCTTTGACCACCCTTCTCCAAGTTGCTTTTTTTCTTGTTTACAGGTTGCTAACGGATTCAGCGCGATGGAGTGCGTAGTTCCATAAAGGGGATGGTCGCGGACAGGAGAGAGATCGTTTCCACACACAAACGGCAATAGATGTAAAACACGTACACATGGGGCTGAGCATTTCGATAAGGCTTTGGAGGCTTAGCCAGGGTGGATGGGGGCGATTGGGCCCAAAATTACCCAAATCCGGGGTCTCAACAACATCAGAGACCCCTCTCAGCTCTCTCACTCTCTCTCAAGCGTCCATTTGCCAGCATTGTAAGCTCTCCGGGTGAATTAGCACTTGTTCGGCGTTGCTGAGGTCTTCTATTCTCCTTCTTTTTGCAGCATATAAATAAAATCAATTTTCTTCTTTTAGCTTTCAGGTTCCAACAGGAGAAGGAAGCCTGCATTAGATCTTTTTTTTTCTGTCCGTCCGTCTGTCTGATCAGTTATGTTGACGATTTTGCACAGCTTAACAAGCATCAAGGGATGTGGGTGGCAAGAACTACCCCAAGCCGGCTGATCGCTAGCGGCATATTTGCTGTGCAGCCACCCACGATAATCCCGCGATGATTTTGTAACAAATAGGTTTCGGATGCAGTATGTATCTACATTCAGGTACAAGTGAATGTAGGTAGATCTGTCCGCTGACAAGCTCGTCGCTACAGGATACATTAGACCTTGCAAAGCCGGAAAAGTGAAGAACCTGTGAAACAGGGTGCCTTCACCAGCACAAACTGTGCAAATCCTCTGAACCCGCCGGTCAATATGTGACAACTGATTAGGATGCACAAGACTGTGATGCAGCAATTTGAATGCTACATCAGCATCTTTGTAATTAGAAGGATAACTGTAGACTAATCTGCAAGTTATCCCTCCCATCACGCCCATATTCACCCCGAGGTGTGTTCGCCATTTGTTGTATCCTGTATACTCCGGAAGTCTTATTGACATAAGCACGTAACGGAGCACACGTGTTGTGAGTGTGCTGAAAGGTGTGTGTAGTGGTCGGTTCAGCACAAAAGCATCTTCCAACTTAGTGCCAGGGTCACTGGTCCCAAGTTGGCGAAATCTCTCCCGCGCAGAAGCACCCAGGTCGTCTAGTTGTGCAGTGTTAATGTTTATTCGACAGTTTCCAGAGATATCAATAATATCTCCTAGAACCGTCAGTGTATGCGTGTCAGCTTCAAAACCCCGAGCATTACTGAACACTAAATCTATTAATTCAGGATTAAACTTGATTGGAATCGACGCGAATTGCGTGTACTTTAGAGCATTCCACTGAAGGTGAAATGCTGGCCTGATTTTGCCCCGGGTCTGAATCGTTGAGGTTAGATCCTGTGGCCAGTCACGAGGATATGGAGGTCGAACGGAGAGTAGGTAGTAATACTCCCCTATGCCGATCCCTTCCAGTACATTCACCCACAGTTGAGAAATCAAGCTGTCTCTCTGGCAAAACACTCTCTGGAATGCACGCACTTGGAGACACCTTGATTTCACAATCAAGTTAGTGAGACCTAATCCACCTATCTTGACTGGCAGACAGCGCGTGCTTCCAGCAACCCATCGTCTTCCACACTAAAAGGCGTCTATCGTTTTTGCTTGAAGAAGACCTATGAAGCCTTCATCAAACGTCTCAGACTTTAGCAGATGAACGATGGACGAGGTAATCAAATAGTTTATCACGACTGACCTACCCATTAATGATAATGGAAACAGTCGACTACGCCATAAGTTTACAGCTCTAGAGATTTTCTCAAGAGCGTTGCGGCTATTATTTGATTTACTCTCGCGTCCGATATACACACCTCAATACTTCAGGCAATTATAAGTCCATTGGATGTTCAGTTCTGTACGATCTCTCCACCTTCCACACCACAATCCTTGCCTCTTACTAAGGTTGATTGTAACACCCGCTATGCGTTCGAACTGTTCGAAAACAGCACGAGCGACCGGAAAAGGTTCATCTCTTGTCACGAAAATAGACAGATCATCCGCATACGCCAACATAAGAGGCCTCACATTGGTATACGGCAGATGAACTGCATACTGTCCGAGCATTCGACGAAGATTCACCAGTAGCGGCTCCAACGAAAGATCATAAAGCATACCTGACAATGGACAGCCCTGTCTGATACCTCGATGAAACGAGATAGGAGCCAGATCTTGTCCTTGATGCTTAATCAAAATCGCTGAATCTCTATACAGTTTCCCGACGATATCGAGCCAGCTGGGGGGAAACCCAAATGCCCCGAGAGCAGTCAAAAGATACTCGTGCGAGACACTATCAAAAGCCTTTTGCTGGTCAAGTCAAATCATGGCAATTTGTGTACTTGTCTGTCCATGGTAGGCAAACAAATGCTTGGCTACCGCGATATTGTCGTAGATACTACGACCAGGTACACAATAGGACTGTTCCGGGTGTATTACCGAAGCAATCACTGAGCGGAGTATCGCCCCTAATGCTTTGCAGACGATTTTGTAGTCTACATTGCATAGGGTTACTGGCCTCCAGTTCCCCATCCTCTGCAGATCTCCCTTCTTCGGAATCAAGTGCATAAAAATCTCCTCGAACTAGAAGGAAAGTCTGAATGTGTCTCATCCGCCGAATTGAAGACTTGCAAAAGGTCAGGAATTAATAAATCCTTGAAACGTATGAAGAATTCTGGAGTCAAGCCGTCATAACCAGGTGAAGTGCGTCGCCTTAGATCCTTTGTCGCAGCAATCATATCCTCCAATGTGATTACTGTATCCAGGAGCTCCCTACTGTCTTCAGAGAAAGTGGGAATATTCTCAAGAAATTCATGAGTGGTCGAGGATGTTGTCGACGTCGATTCAGAGTAGAGACTACTGTAGTAGTCTCGAATATATTCGGATAGCTATTGTCCGTTGAGGACTTGTCCAGATTCATCAATTATCGATTCGACCTCACAAGAAGCAGTAGGACGTCTAATCGCCTGAAAGAAGTACTCGGTTGGAGCATCGCCTTCTATCAGCCAGCGCGATTGGCCGCGCAGCACAAACTCCAAGCTGTGCTTGTAAGTCGCCAAGCGTTCCTTTATTCCATTGAAATAAAGAATCAACCCCGGCTGAGTTGGGAGAAGAGCTGCCACCCGAGAGACCTCGGCTGACAAGCTAGAAGCTTGATAGCCACTTCGATTGAAACTCGAGAAACTGCGAGACCTCCATGGATATTTCGCGAGACACTCGTGTATGATCTAGTCGTAGGATGCATCCAACGATAGATATCCACGAGTCTGAAAACACCGACAAAATTCCTCAATCGAGTAGAATTGACAGAGTTGAAATCAACTCCAGAGTGCCGATCCATTGAGGGATTCAGAGTGCAGTTGAAATCACCTCCGAGGACAGTTTCGCCGCTAAAATTTACCAGACAGGACTGAACACTATCAAGAACTTGTCTTATATTGTCCTGGTCATGAGGAAGGTACACGTTTACTACCTGGATATGTTTGTCTTGAACGACAAAATCCAAGGAAGAAGTGAATCCGCGGAAGATATCTGTATAGACAGGAGACGATAGTGTAAATTTGTTGGATACAATGATTGCCACCCCTGAGCCTCGGCGAGGCGCAGGTGTGGCAAACATTGCATAGCCAGTGTGTACATAAGCATAGCGCTCAAATTGTATATAAGTGTCTTGAGTGATATTCGTCTCCTGCAGAATTGTAATGTCTATATCGAACATTTTGACATGTTCGATAGTACTGTGTAGTTTTGCATGAGCACTTGAACCCCCGGTGTGAAGAGAGCCTATCTTACACATTCAAAGAGATAAGAAGCTCAAACGATGATGGTACGCCGTCTACGGACGAGAAGAATCGACCAAGCCATGCTCCTGAATCAGCTCCTCCACCCTCCTATGGAGACGATCCAAGCGAGCTACATCGCTGTACTTCCCCTTTTTCTTCGACTCCTGTTGTAGGAGTAGAAGTTGAGGAAGTAACAACTCTGGCCTCTCCAGACAGAAAGACAGACAATAACTAATCAAAAATAACACAAAATTGGTCAAAAGGGACAACGAGAACAAGTTAGACACTAGCAATAAACGAGAAGAAAAAATGAAACATTAAATTCTCAAAGAGACTGTATATAACGGATAACAAAAATTTTGAAAAATGCCTTAAATAAGAGAAAACAAAAAATTTATTACTTGTCCCAATTTTGACAATTGGGTAAGTGGCAGTTCCAAGAAGCTTCAATTTCCAAAATAATCTAATAAAAATATTTACCTAAACGAACGAATTTTCAACAAAAAATTTTGTAATTTAGCACCGAGACCGGGTCACTGGTCCCAAGTTGGCGAAATCTCTCCCGCGCAGAAGCAGCCAGGTCGTGTAGTTGTGAAGTGTTAGTGTTTATTCGACAGTTTCCAGAGATATCAATAATATCTCCGAGAACCGTCAGTGTATGCGTGTCAGCTTCAAAACCCCGAGCATTACTGAACACTGAATCTATTAATTCAGGATTAAACCTGATTTGAATTGACGCGAATTGCGTGTACCGTAAAGCATTCTGATTCTGCCCCAGGTCTGAATCGTTGAGATTAGATCCTGTGGCCAGTCACGAGGATATGGTGGTCGAACAGAGAGTAGGTAGTAACACTCCCCTATGCCGATCCCTCCCAGTACATTCACCCACAGTTGAGAAATCAAACTGTCTCTCTGGCAGAACACTCGTTGGAATGCATGCACTTGGAGACACCTTGATTTCACAACCAAGTTAGTGAGACCTAATCCACCTATCTTGACTGGCAGACAGCGCGTGCTTTCAGCAACCCATCCTCTTCCGCACCAAAAGGCGTCTATCGCTTTTTCTTGAAGGAGACTTACGAAGCCTTCATCAAACGTCTCAGACTTTAGCAGATGAACGATGGACGAGGTAATCAAATAGTTTTTCACGACTGACCTACCCATTAAGGATAGTGGAAATAGTCGACTACGCCATGAGTGAGTTTACAGCTCTAGAGAGTTTCTGAAGAGCGATGCGGCTATTATTTGATTTACTCTCGCGTCCGATATACACACCTAAATACTTCAGGCAAGTATTAGTGCATTGGATCTTCAGTGGAGTATATGTACGATCTCTCCACCTTCCACACCACAAGCCTTGACTCTTACTAAGGTTGATTTTAGCGCCCGCTATACGTTCGAGCTGTTCGAAAACAGCACGAGCGACCGGAAAAGCTTCATCTCTTGTCACGAAAATAGATAGATCATCCGCATACGCCAACATAAGAGGCCTCACATTGGTATACGGCAGATGAACTGCATACTGTCCGAGCATTCGACGAAGATTCACCAGTAGCGGCTCCAACGAAAGATCATAAAGCATACCTGACAATGGACAGCCCTGTCTGATACCTCGATGAAACGAGATAGGCGCCAGAACTTGTCCTTGATGCTTAATCAAAATCGCTGAATCTCTATACTGCTTCCCGACGATATCAAGCCACCTGGGCGGAAACCCAAATGCCTCGAGAGCAGTCAAGAGATACTCGTGCGAGACACTATCAAAAGCCTTTTGCCGGTCAAGTGAAATCATTGCCATTTGTGTACCTGTCTGCTCATGGTAGGCAAACAAATGCTAGGCTACCGCGGTGTTGTCGTAGATACTACGACCAGGTACACAATTGGACTGTTCCGGTTGTATTACCGAAGCAATCACTGAGCGGAGTATCGCCCCTAATGCTTTGCAGACGATTTTGTAGTCTACATTGCATAGGGTTACTGGCCTCCAGTTCCCCATCCTCTGCAGATCTCCCTGCTCTGGAATCAAGCGCATAACAGATCTCCTCCAACTAGAAGGAAAGTCTGAATGTGTCTCGCCGAATTGAAGACTTCCAAAAGGTCAGGAATTAATAAATCCCTGAAACGTATGAAGAATTCTGGAGTCAAGCTGTCATAACCAGGTGAAGTGTGTCGCCATAGATCCTTTGTCGCAGCAATCATATCCTCCAATGTGATTACTGTATCCAGGAGCTGCTTACTGTCTTCAGAGAAAGTGGGAATATTCTCAAGAAATTCATGAGTGGTCGAGGATGTTGTCGACGTCGATTCAGAGTAGAGACCACTGTAGTAGTCTCGAATATATTCTGATAGCTGTTGTTCGTTGAGGACTTGTCCAGATTCATCAATTATCGATTCGACCTCACAAGAAGCAGTACGTCGTCTAGTCGCCTGAAAGAAGTACTCGGTTGGAGAATCGCCTTCCCTCAGCCAGCGCGATTGGCCGCGCAGCACAAACTCCAAGCTGTGCTTGTAAGTCTGTGTCGCCAAGCGTTCCTTTATTCCATTGAAATAAACAATCAACCCTGGCGCAGTTGGGAGAAGAGCTGCCACCCGAGAGACCTCGGCCGACAAGCTAGAAGCTTGATAGCCACTTCGATTGAAACTCGTCTCGATAAAAGACCGAATCTGGAGCTTTCCAACATCCCACCATTGACTAAGAAAAGGAAAGTCAACTTTCCTCTCTTGCCAATCGTGCCAGAATTCAGTGAACTCATTGATGAACTGCTCGGAATTCAACAAATAGCTGTTGAATATCCAGTATTCAGTTCTTCTTTCAACTAGAGTGCTGGTCGCCACTACAAGAAGATGATCGCTAACGGAACACACTTCATGAATGACACCAACGAAATGTTCTAGTATTCCAGGTGAGACGTAAAGTCTATCAATTCTGAAGCCTGCGAGACTTCCATGGATATTTCGCGAGACCCTCGTGTATGATCTAGTCGCAGGATGCATCCAACGATAGATATCCACGAGTCTGAAAACACCATTATTCAGAGTGCAGTTGAAATCACCTCCGAGGACAGTTTCGCCGCTAAAATTCACCAGACAGGACTGAACACTATCAAGAACTTGTCTTATAATGTCCTGGTCATGAGGAAGGTACACGTTTACTACCTTGATATTTTTGTCTTGAATGACAAAGTTCAAGGAAGAAGCGAAACCTGGGAAGATATCTGTATAGACAGGAGACGATAGTGTAAATTTGTTTGATACAATGATTGCACCCCTGAGCCTCGGCGAGGCGCAGGTGTGGCAAACATTGCATAGCCAGTGTGTACATAAGCATAGCGCTCAAGTTGTGTATATATGTCTTGTGTACAGTTCGTCTCCTGTAGAAGCGCGAAGTCTATATCGAACATTTTGACACGTTCGATAGTGCTGTGTAACCTTGTATGTGCACTTAAACCCCCGGTGTTGATAGAAGCTATCTTGCACATTCAAAGAGATGCAAAGCTCAAACGATGATGGTGCGACGTCTACGGACGAGGAGAGTCGACCAAGCGATGCTCCTGCATCAACTCCTCCACCTTCTTATGAAGTCGTTCTAACCGCGCTACATCGTTGTACTTCTTCCTCTTCTTGGACTCCTGTTGTAGGAGTAGAAGCTGAGGAAGTAACAACTCTGGCCTCTCCAGCTCCCTTTCAAGAATACTCCAGATTTTATCTGAATTCTTCTTGTACTGGATCTGGGTAAGAATTCCGGCGATCTTCTTCCTAGAAAGGTTTCCATCCCCTTCGAGACCTCAAATTGGCTGCCAGTTGAAATGATATTATCACATGACTCGTAGCCACCGAAGCTCGAAAGACCAGCCTCATCAAAACCGGTCATATCGCAGTCCGAAAGCTGCTCGAGAGACACTTCCGTGTCTCTCACAACAACCTTCGAACCGCGAGGACCACTATCGTCCTCCTCCGAGTGGGGCCGTTTTGGAGAGACTGGCTTTGCTGGCTCTGGAGGAGGCAGCATCACCCGGTCCACCTTCGTCTTCCTCCTCGTCCTCTTTTTTTAACTACATGGCTAGTTAACTCCTCGTCAGAAGTAACCATGCTTTCACGTGCCGACGTGGCACCGTTTATAGACTTAATCGTTTTTGCCTCTGGGACAGCTTCAGGCAACTTAGTCACTGGCTGCTCCAAAATAGCAGGTCGAGTGCCGGCCGAAGGCTCCTTCTCCAGATCCACTACTGTAGTAGTGGCTTCCTTCGAGGGAACCCTCGGTTCAGCTGTCTTCCCGGTTCTCCTGGGGCAGTCAGCAATAAAATGCCCTACCAAATGGCAAGCATGGCATTTCGCTTCGGTGCCAACGTCTATCCAGTATTTCGAGCCGGATATGCTCAGGTAAAAGCCTGGCGGAAGCGTACAGCCCTTATTCAAGGTGACGGACGCTTCCCGGCTAGTACCGAAGATACCCCGCCCGAGACCCTCGTCCCCAACCTTTCCATGAACCTTGCCGAATATCCCAAGGAATTTCGAGAGGTCTTCATGTTGGGGTCGCATAGGGACCCGCGAAAACACGACCTTCGTGGGCTTCTCTTTTAGCGGGAATGGAACGATGTGTCTACCCTCCACCTCGATGCCCTCAAGCATGAGCTTGGTAGCGCTTTCGAGGGTCGTGGTGTACACCTCGACCATTGCTCCAGCTATAATTCCCATCGCGAACAGCTGCTCACAGGAGACGACGCGGAAGATTGCCTTCAGGTATGCAGACTGAGGACATCCTCTGATGTGCTCAAGCTGCATCCCGTAGCTCTCGTCTTGCCACCTCCCGTCAAAGAAACCCTGGAGACCCGCACTGGTCTTGGGCCGAGGCTTACCTGCGTCCAGTGGGGCTGGACGGGGAGTGATGCCCCTACTCTGAATTTCTATTGCTGATTTATTCATGAAACTGCCACTTACCTCGGCATAAGAAATCTGTGATTCTACTGCTGGGGATCGTGGAGCTACTGCTGGTACTGTTGGTACTACTGGCTTCTTGTTCTGGCCAGTTGTCTTAGCTGAAGCCTCATAATTACTCCGCTGGGATTTGGCGCAGAAGCAGAGGCCTTTGCAACCACTTCCGATAATTTTGGAAGCTGTGCCTTTGCTACCTGTACTGCTAGAGTAGCAGCTATTGTAGCCTCTGACGTTCCAGGTACTTCACGGGCTATATCCGTTGCCCTGGTTGCTGTACTCTCAAATGAAGTTGGCTGAATTCACATCATTACGGCCTCTTGAATAGGGCCCTTAATGGCCTTTTCTTTGGGCCCTTGGGTTTTTTCGGAAGAAGGAGAAGACTTATTACTCTTCTTCTTCCTTCCATTTAGCTTGAGGGGATCACCATCCCTTCGGTATCACTACTGCTCGTACTCATTTTGAGTACGGCGGAAGTGGCTTTGACTTTATTTATTTATTTATTTTTTTTATTATTTAATTATTAATTTTTATAATTTTAAATAGTTTTATTTTTTAAGCTTTAATAAATTTTGGCCTTCTGAATAATTTTAGAAAGTTATACTTTAAATTTTACACGGTTGCCATGTTGCCATGGCAACTGCCAAAAATAATTAAAATATCCGAACTGTCAATCACTTTGCACTTTTTCAGAATTTAATTATGTAACTTTTTAATAGTTTTTTTTATTATTTTTAACACTGAACATTAGAAAAACTTCAACAACAACACTAATGTCACTTATACACAATTTCTGCAGCTTTTTTTCGTATAATTTTTTGAGCTCTCAAAATGTCACGTCCGCTCTCTCCAGAATAATAATAATCCAATAAGAGAAGAATTGAACCCAGTTTTTACTAATTAAATATATTAATTAAATTACATTTTTCAGCACCCCCAAGCTAAGGTAGTTTTGAACCTGGCAAAACTAATGAGCTGTGAAAGAAGCGCATGCTGTTTGTACCTCGATTAAAAAACTTCTTTCTAATCTCGTTTTTCTTATATTTTGCAGGTTAAACGTGGAGTAATAACGCTTTATATTTGAAGTTATATTATTATTTGGATTTACTTTATTATTTGGATTTATATTATTATTGGGATTTACTTTATTATTTGGATTTATTTTATTATTTGGATTTTCATTTTGAATTACCATTTGAATTATTATTTGTATCTTCATGTTTGGTTTTATTATTTCATTTTGTTTTTTACAATTATCATTTTTATAGAAATTTTGTGTTCAACAGTCTTATCCACCAAACCGGCACCTCCCCTTTTTTATGTAAAGCCCGTATTGGGACTTCACAAATATTATTCGTGTGTGTCCAATCCATTTTGCTCTACCATCATTATCTCGAGGTGTTAGAAACGGAATGACAAACTTAGTATACCCTATAGATTTCGTCTAGGGTATAATAACAGAGTTAATCATTTAACTTAACTTGCTATATATGCTATAATGCAACTTCAGTATATATGACTCCTAGATGTTTATGTTACTGCTGCTTGAAAACATTGATGCTACTAAAAGAATTGTTCAATGGCATGATTGAACCATTGGAGCTGGATTCTGTAACACTGAAAATTTGGGATTTTGGGAGATGAGAATTTCGTTTTCTTAGAATTCCTGATTCAATAATTCTCCACTCCCAATTCACTAACATGGTTGGAGAATTATGGAAAACGTAAGAAATGTGAAAAAAGCGAATCGCCCGGAACGATTAAGCGTATCACATTTTGTTGTAGAGGTTGAGGCACATCTGTCTATTACCTTCACATGTCGAAATAAATTGAAATTTCTTTTTTGCAGGGGTAGTTTTTGAGGTATGTAGGAGTGTGGGTTTTCTCCTTAAAAAGGACTGATACATTTCTTTTACAGTTATCTCCAAACCCGTTAACCGGATTCAAAAATTAATTACATATTTAATTAGGGGATAAAGTGAAGATGTCATTTCATCCTACACACAAGCTTTACCGTGTATATTTAAAAGTTTTACAGTATCTCTTATGTACTGGAAGATGATCAAATTGATCATTTTCGCGTGATTTATAATTTGTTGCGGGTACCTTGAGACAAACAATCCATGTTTCTCTGTAAGTATTGCAAGGATTTCCATAATTTTTTTTTAAGTATAGCCAGGATATGTAGTGAATACAGTGAATACTTAATTTGAAGTTCCTAGATAGCTAGATACCTTCACAAAACGCGACAAAAGCAGAAAATACAATTTTTCCACTTACTTTTCCACTTTCAAAACACCGGAGGAATTGAGAAGTAAGTAGAGAATTCCCGAATTCTTTAATCCATTTTTTATATGGGGTCAGCAATTTATTAAAATTAAGATTATCAATTTTGCCAAATACATCTGAACCGTGCATTATAACAGGCATAAGCAGCACAGAACGAACCATGAATATGCGCGTGGTGAGTGTGCTAATATAGATCGCAGTCAACAAAGAACGAATTTCATTATGTGATGTGATGTGGTCACTCCAAGTGAGCATGTTCTTGATAATTACACCTAAATTACGGGCGAACTCTATCCAAGGTACGACAGCGTCATTAAATATAATGACAGAATAAATAGAGGTATCAAGTTTATTTCGATATAGAGCTAAACAACACGATTTTCCAGGATTTGGAATTGAACCATTGTCGACCGTTCATCGATGTATTGAATTTAGGTCTTCATTGATGCAACTAATTCAATCTTAAGTACACAGGGTCCCAATTGGAAAAGTTGAACATCATCAGCCAAAAGATGCATTTCAATGTGTGTAAGAGAGTCGAAAAATCATTAATAAGCACGCAAGAAACAACGGACCAAAAATCGAGCCTTGTGGAACACCTGAATTAATTTTAAGAAATGTAGTGTAATTACCATTTGAAAACACTATTTGAGAGCGCCCTGTCAGATAACTAAGTATGAGCTTCGTTGAAATTATAGTGAAATTAAATTTAGAAACGAGAGGAGAATTGCGAGATTTACAGGATTTAATGCTTTACTACAGTATTGAATGCTTTGCTATACATTAGGACACTGCCTGAGTACGCGTCTGTCAATGTAGATAGTAAATTAGATAGTAAATAACGTTTCAAAAATGGGCTAAATTGGGCAACCCCTTCTTAGTGTTGCTATATAAATATTTAGGGTTTTTACACATACTATGTAAATGATCAATCCTAGACGTTTTTATTGTACTGCAAAGTGCTTCACAACATGAAATCCTATAAAATTGGATACAATCATTTTTTCTGTCCGACGAACCGATCTAGAAATATATCCGTAAAACCACTTCAATAATCAAACTTGTACAGATGGGTACCATCCGAAATTTCATATGGTCTTAGACCAATTCAAGCTTTTTACTTGGGCTTCAGGCAAATTCTCTTTTTGAAAAATGTATTTCAGTCAACTTTTCTCATACGTGTACCCACAAAAATGATTAATAAAAAACAAAAAAAAAAATTAGAAGCGAAATCTATCTTATATCTTAAAGCATAAGATATTTCATTGCTAATTTAAACATTTCCATTTCTCTCCTTTCATGAAGGATTTGTATAAAAACTCAAATTATAGTTTAAAAAATTTCGAAATTTAAAACTTTTCTACTGTATTCACCAGAGTTCGGTTGTAATTATCATATTTTATTTTGCTCCCATTTAATTAATTATACATTTATTTAAAGATACCACACACAAGAATTAACAATCTTTTTTGTGTATTACCAAAAGGGTGCTAGAAATCAAGCTTTCAAGAATAAATACGAAATACAAAAATAAAGTTTTTTTTTAATTACAAGAAATGAGAAAATTATGTTAGGAATTTTTGTTCGCTTTAGAACCAAATTAAAAACTTTACTGAAAACTCCGCTGTGAACATCATACCTAAATGTAAAATATAAAAAAGGATAATATTATACCATAACTGTTTCAATGTGTAGCTTAAACACACCGACAATGCCTACATTTGAACACGATAAGAAACTTCCATTTAAGATTCATGCAAACGTAGGAGCACTATATTACAAGTACGCAGTGATAATGTGAACTGGAAAAATACTCGTAACTAACTAGGTCTATGACAATTAATTTGATTATATAGGAGCACTAGAGACACTTATTACCTCTATTCACTTTGTGAAATACTTGGCATAGCTTTAACTACAGCATCAGGGAGATTAAGATTCCCTTAAGGCCACGATAAATTGGAACTTAGGTTCTCGATGTCTGCCCGATTTAATCCATAAGATCACTTAAGAGCAGAAGTATAATTAACTAAACTACAGAACACGAAGAAACAAAAACGAGTTTGTAGGTGCGTTTTATACCTAGCGTACTTAGCCAAAGTTTCGTTTCATTTTTGTAATTATTCCGGTAATTTTCCTGGTAATTATGTAATATGCATATTCTGCAAATAAAATTTACAATATTTCTAAGAATTTGGATCATTGAAAAATTCAATTAAATCCCGCTAGATTATGAAAATATCATACTAGGTATGCGTCGAGATCGAATAGGCGAAACATTGTTATACTTGAGAAGTCCAAAAATAAACTGGATGCATAGTTAATGAATAGTTGAAATGTAATACTACCATAAGTAAAATGAGGTAAAATTAAAGCTTTAATTACCCATAGCCGATTTTCAGTAGATAAGATACCCGCTGAGGATCAGAGACTCCGAAACCCTGCCTAAATTTTTCTGATTATGTTGTTAACGAAGTCGGAACACTTCAATTAAACACCGGTATCTACCCCCTTCGCTTGCATTATATTAATATTTAATATGTTTTGCTATAAACCCATCTATTATTCTCACAACATTATTTCCGGATACATAATTTTGATGATACAGATGCATTTCAAAAAATATAATCAGATCAAATATATTGAAAATTTGGATGTGAATTACTCTTAGTCCAAATAAACGAAATATAAATTATTGGTTTTTTTTTTAATTCGACACATCTGGGGTAAATATGGATACGTCATACATACATAATTTCGGAATATTTTCAGTTCAACAAATAGCGAAAACCACAGCATGAAATTTTCAAAAATCATTTCCTGACAAGTATAAGCTTTATGTACGATATAAATTCAATTTTTACGCTCTAAATATTACTGGGTTAATTGGGGAATTATCTACTTTTCCATAAAAATCTGTAGAGAAAATATTAACACTCTACGGATGATGAGAGAAATATTAAAATTTTATATTGCAATTCTACATAGTTACGCCTCTGATAACGTAAAATTTTCGATTATGCTCAAAACTCAATTAATTAAAATTGTGTGATACTCAGAATCAATAGATTTTACAATATTATTTTCTATGCCCATATACGAGTATATGATGCGATTTAATAATTAATCTGTGATAGGATGGTCACGTTAGTTATAATCGCTTAAGTAGACGTCTAACATTATAGAACTCTCGACACTCATCGAACTCGATACTCAACAGAGTTAGAATGAGTTTTGCGATATTTTCATAAGTATACTGCAGACCTTGTTATGGAAACTTACTTAAGCTCTCCCATCTATTCATGGAAGGAGGATAAACAACTTTTTGTGGTCGACTTTGGAAAACTTTTTAGATAGGATGTCGGAGACTATGTCATAAGCAGATGGCTATGCACAGTATCCTGTTATAGTATGCCTACTTTATTGATTATTATTTTTATTCAATTAACTCGGATTACGATTTTTAATATGTGTATGTAAGAAATTAAATATATAAAAAACGAGTTTTCAAACAAAACTGAGGCCAAGCCGAATGAAAAAGCAGAAAATAAACTTTTCTTCACACACAGAGGGGGACTCGGATTTTTTGATTGGAACATTTCCCTTGAATATTCTTTCTCTTCATGAATCAAATCAATTATTACCTCTGATTGATCATACTGAAATATATCGGTGATTGTCAGCGAATAAAATCTGAGTCCACCTCTGTGTGTGAAGAAAAGTTTATTTTCTACTTTTTCATGCGGCTTGGCCTCAGTTTTGTTTAAAAACTCGTTTTTTACTTATTTTATTTTCTGCCTTTTTCACGATAACTAAATTGTTATTACGTGCTGCATGGAGATATATTAAAACAATTTTTAAGTCATGTTTGGTGCCGATCCGAAAACAAAAATTTTTCGAGTATCAAATCGTTGAAGTACTGCAATGGTTTTCTGAAATTCAAATTATGTTTTAAACAGCGCATTTTAGCTATACTCTAACTTGATCCCATATAACATGAATTTTCCCGATTTTCCATGTTTTCCACAGACTTTGCCTATTTCTATGAAATTTTTTTAAAAATTTACATGAATTTTCCTCGACTTTTCATGCAAGTTTTCATGATTCTTGAAGAGAAAGTATTGATGCCAGTAGGACGGAAAAAATGGGTCCGCATAGCTTATAAAACTTTTTTGGAAATTCTGCATTTTTCCTGAAACAGATTTAACACTAATCATAACGGCGAAAATTTGTCCGATGATTTTCCCGCTTTTCCGGGTTTTCCACGGAGTTTTCCAAAAAAAGCAACTTTATGCAACTCATTTAGCTCTACAACTTTGTCTTAGGTTGCAAAACACTCAAACGCTTCCTTGATCTGAAAAACTCCCGAAAAGCGTTTTACATGAATCTTCCTCGATTTTTCAGCAAGTTTTCACCATTGTCGGAGAGAAAGTAATGATCCCAAATATTGTAGAAGGTATACCTTATTGCGATACTGACATAATAATACGATACGATACGATCGATTAATCTCTAATCTAATGCAGAACACCCTTAATATAGTCAACAACTATTGCCAGACAATTGAACTTCGTGCACATCCTGAAAAATAGTAAGTGCTCCATTCGCAAGAAAAGGGGTAGCAATAGTGGAATTCTCAAAGGAGGTAAAATTTCTAGGTGTACCTCTAGATAGCAGACCAAATTGGTACTCTCCCTCTTAAGAAAAGTCCTGGTGAAGGCCACAGCGGCAACATGGACATGCCACAGGCTTTTAGCCATTACTTTCTTTAACCAAAAATGACCCAATGGTCATAGATAACATCTATCACAAGACCCATGGTCACAAATGCTTAAGGAAAGACAGTTCAGGCTAGTTAACAAAAATTATAATGGCTGCATATCTAGAAGTCACCGGTGCCAAGTGTATCTGACCAACCCCAGCCTTCGAGGCTATACTGGATCTGCTTCCCTTGCATCTGCATGTAAAGGAGGAAGTTCCCTTCAGTGCAACAATCTTCTGAGTACTAAGCAGAAGTAATGTTGTCGGCCACCTGCAAGTCATCCAAGAATTTCCAGAAGACCCGATGACCACCTCAATCTTAGACGTTATGCCGAAACGCCATAATTTTGAAACGGCATTCAAAGGGTGATCTTAAGGAACCATCAGCAGTAGCATTCGCGTAACTTACCCCAAAAAAATGGATATTGTAAATTTCAAATGGATGGATCTAATATGGAAAATATAGGAGGCCTTGGCATATATGAAGCGAATAACCGACTTGTTGAGGCACGCGCGCATGCAAGTAATCCGCATTCGGAAAGTACGTACGCAGTCATTACGATAGTGAATAGCCCGATATGATACTTTTTTGTTAAAGGCTTTATATGACCAGCTAATAAACTACTTCACGTGTATTAGCCTAGGAGGGCTCTTTCATTGTACCTACTGACCCCTTTCAGTTTTGAACATTTTGTAAAAACGCAGAGTGGCTCGCGTCCGATAAATGGAGAATTCGCTGCTTTGCTAGCTAAGAAGTCAGCAGTCTATATCTTCATTCCACTCGTATCCCCTTTTTATCCTTTGATGGTAAATCTAGCACATCCCCACAGCCCTTGCCGTCTTTATGTTCCAGGCCGTGGCACAAAACGATTTTGCTACTTGCAAAAGTATTAGAGTGGTACGATTTCGCACTTCTCTTAGCATTTGTTGCTATGGAAAAATGCATTACTTTCAACTTCAACCTTCTGCACAATGTAAATAAGCCTCCGTACTAAAAGTTTTATTCAGGAATTGTGTTACTTAATTCCTTGTGCATGTACCAGCATAAAAATCTAAGTACTTTCTTTCAGAAAATTGTTTATATTTTATTACTCAAACATAATACTATACATAAAAATGAAAAAATGCGTTGAATTCTGTTGCCTTCATACCAGCTTTCATTTTTCTGTGTGTTTCCTCACAGAGAAATGAAAGCTCATTTCAAAGTGGGAGCAAATAGTTTTTAAATTAGATCTACTTTTTATTGAAAATGTATAAAAACCTAAAGTATAAATTATACTACCATAAAGGCAACAAATTTGCCTATAAAATAGGCTAATATTTGAATTACCTTTGAATTATAATTTAAAAGTTATGAAGAGTTAAACACAGCGCAGTGATCAAGCGCAGGTGAATATGTACCTCAGCCGATTCATTGATTAAAAAATACTTTGGGTAATCTTTGAAATGAAAAAACTGAATTATTTGATATGGAATGTTGGAATTATTTTTCAATTGATAGAAGCATTACGGAATAATATAAAAAAATGGTTAACATTGTCTTTTTGGCTTTATTATACTTAAGTAGTTACTGTGTGTTAAACATTGAAAGACTTATTTTTTTTCACATAACTCAAAAGGCAAGCACAAAGCTCTGATTGCTTTCTAGTGTGATTTGGGTATGAAGGCAACAGAATTCAACGCATTTACTCATTTCAATGTGTAGTGTTATGTTTGAGTAATAAAATATAAACAATTTTCTTAAAGAAAGTACTCAGATTTTTATGCTTGTAAATGCACAAGGAATTAAATAACAAAATTCCTTAATAAAAATTTTAGTACGGAGGCTTATTTACATTGTGCAGAAGGTTGAAGTTGAAAGTAATGCATTTTTCCATAAGAACAAATGCGAAGAGAAGTACGAAATCGTACCACTCTAATACATTCAAAGAATTCGATGTCACGGCCTGGAACATAAAGAAGGCAATGCCACAGCCCAAACTAAGTTTGAAGTGAAGCCATTGAAATTTTGTGCATTTATCGCAACTTGGCTGTCAGAGTATATACATATGTTTGTGTTTTAATTCTGGTCTACATTTAAGTGGTATGAAAAACAGTTTTGTATGATTCCGGATACTTGTGTAATTTATACATATATGGACCGATAGACTCCCACACACACCATGTCCTTCTTTCTTGAATCAATCTGCATTTGGTAACAGAAACATTGTTATTATATAACTTTTGGATTTGTCCAAGACTTGTGATAGTCTTTACTATAGTAAACTCCTGCAGAAGTTGATAAACTCCTTCGATTAGTAGTTTTTTTGATCACCAATGTAAAAAAATCTACAACAGGTCGTTTTAAACAAAGTTAAACAACTACAGCAGTACGTTATGACAATTCAACATATAAACTAGAGCGAGATATTAAGAATAAAGTAACAAAAGTAAGGTACTGAGAGTCAGGTATTGAGAGCTAGCGAAATAAGATTTAACATGGAACAACCCTGGATTAATAGAATGACAAGACTGTATACAGGCAATCAGCCAGCCAAGATCATACATAAGGAAACATACAAATATGGCTAAAACAAGGTAAAACTAGATTAGCTTTATCTACTGCATGCAGCTTTTTTTTTATAATATAAATATATATAAAAGTAAATTCTAATGATTGCACTTGATTTCTTCAATCGCATTTATGTAATTTTGGCATAAAATGGAGTCTTGAAATCTAACCTTATACACTACTGGAGCCCATAAGTCAATCAGTCTTTGAAAGGGGATTTAACTAAAACATATTAAATTAACATAAAAAAAATAATACTTTTCCTATGTACAGAATTATACCTAATGAATTCACACTGAAAAAAAAAATTTAATGATGTAGGTCTATGTAACATATTGCATTTAATTGCGGTAGGTATATATAGCTAAATAAAATATTTACAATAAATTAATGAAGGGTACATAGAGAGATATATATGAAATATCTTAAAATAATAAAAGTAAGAATCAAACATATTATTCTAAAAAATAGTATATAGTATATATGACCTTACTAAAGATAATTTTAACTGGCAAAAATTAAAATATAAGTTAATTGTTTCTAAAAATAATATACCTTGAGAGTTTCGAACGTATTCAGTAATTATTTTGCAAATTTATTTCCCGCAATATGTGATTATTATCGAGTTCCAACTCTTTGATGTGATCGTTTAAAGAGGTTAACATGTTTTTAAAAATTAAATTTTTTGTGACCTTAATCGCTATCTTTTCTGAAAAATTCTTGCTAGTTATATTGAAATCAGAGCCCTGCATGAAACTTCTAATAACTTTATCAGTTTCCATGCATATCTGGCTTGCAACAGCCGATGGTAGGATACGGCCTCCCTGCGTTTTTTAAAAATATAAAGTTATTTACTCCGGCTGCCGCACCAGTTTTTTCGGCATATAGGGCATCAATGCATTCAGTGCATTTTATTGTCCTGGATACCATTCTCACCACATAGCCACTTATGTAGCCCATTGCATTTTTTTGAGGCCAGCCATTCCCTTTAACTCGTACACGAATTTGACTATTTCTTTACTATTTTCGACACTCTCGTAGACCCACTTTTCGTCATCACAGCGAGCTGAAATTTGGCACACAGGTTCATGTCGCGTGGCAATTAAATCCATCAAAATTTGAACCGGAAATTTATATGAAAAACCCGGAAAATCGGGAAAAATCATTTGAAAATTTGGTACAAATTTGATTAGTGGTAAATCCGTTTCAGGAAAAATGCAGAGTTTTCCGATTTTTCCGAAAAAATTTCCGGAATTTTCCGACTTTTCCGAAAATTGTCCGACTTTTCCGGAAAAATTTCCGGTAAAAAAGTTTTCTAAATTATGCAGGATCAAGTTCCCGATCAACTGGCATCATTACTTTCTCTAAGACAATGGTGAAAACTTGCAGAAAAAATCGAGGAAAATTCATGTGAAACGCTTTTCCGGAGTTTTTCCGACCAAGGAAGCGTTTGAGCGTTTTGCAACCTAAGACAAAGTTGTAGAGCGAAATGAGTTGCATAATAATTTTTACTCGAATAAATGTTTTGAAAAAGTGGTAAATCAGTGTCTTTTCAGCCGTCATAAAATTGTTTTAAAATATCTCCATGCAGCACGTAATAACAATTTAGTTAACGTGAAAAAGGCAGAAAATAAAATAAGTTAAAAACGAGTTTTCAAACAAAACTGAGGCCAAGCCGCGTGAAAAAGTAGAAAATAAACTTTTCTTCACACACAGAGGTGGACTCAGATTTTATTTGCTGACAATCACCGATATATTTCAGGATGATCAATCAGAGGTAATAATTGATTTGATTCATGAAGAGAAAGAATATTCAAGGGAAATGTCCCAATCAAAAAATCTGAGTCCACCTCTGTGTGTGAAGAAAAGTTTATTTTCTACTTTTTCATGCGGCTTGGCCTCAGTTTTGTTTGAAAA
The DNA here is from genome assembly GCA_963930735.1 of Dioctria linearis. NCBI lineage: Eukaryota > Metazoa > Arthropoda > Insecta > Diptera > Asilidae > Dioctria > Dioctria linearis. The sequence goes on from CAWVNZ010000510.1 coordinate 22,901, forward strand.
CTCGTTTTTAACTTATTTTATTTTAAAATCAGATGCGTTTGAAAATATATCAATGAGGTAGTCACCTTCATTGTCAGTGCATTTACTTTTATCAATATCACCACAGTTCTTTGTTGCAAAACTTGATAGCTTCAGCAACACTTGCACTGAGAGTTTGTGCGGTGAATTTCACTTTCATGTTATTATGCTCCCACTGGATGTGAAACTTAGAAAGTTTGTTGCCTAATTTAATTTTTTTCCTTTTGTTGTAAATCATATAATGCCTCAACATAACTCCAAGAAATCAACCTTTTACATGATATAACATTTTCACTCGCAGCAAAGGGGTTTCTAATAAGCTCAGTGTAGTGGCGTGCATCATGCACGGTACAAACTTTTGTCGACAAAAGCCTGTGTAGCTTCGTCCTCATTATCGTGCGTTTTGCCAAACCGAAATCAACATACCCTCGGATTTTATTATGGACTAATTCGACACATTATTTAATTGACATTTCGTCAATTATTAATGCACAATCACACTTCTTGTTTTCCGCATCCATTACATGCACTTTTGCTTTCAACGTACTGAAAGCAGCAGTACAAAAGCCTGGTTTTCCGTCTACGCTAGAGTACCACCTCCGGATAGTTGATAAATGAGGTATTGACTAAAGGAAAGTATTCCTGACATATTCATATGCCTTTGTGGAATAAAAGTTTAGAGTTGTAGAAATACTTTAAGTTCCTCCGAATACGGGTCATTACTCTTTCTTACAAACCGTGTAAATAAACTTTTCGGAATTTCTACTCCCGCTTCCTACAAGCGGCTGTAAACTTGGCAATTTGTGATTTTTTTTTCTTTTAGAATTTTTAGTAGTCCGAATTGTTTATTAAATTTATTTCTACTTCTTTTTAATTTTCTTCGTAGATTTCGAAATATATTATTTTGCGATTTTATTTTGTTTTTGTTTTTTGCAAGGCTTCAACATACTCGATATTTTCTTTATTATGGCATGAAATTGGAAGTTTATCCTCTTCATCTACATGTAATTTATGCATACTTAAAATTCCTGTATTATATGCGCTTGTACAAAGTTCTTGTGCGCAATGATGGCCGATGGATATTTCAACATCATTATCATCACTTGCCTTTAAAATTAAAATTATTATTAATACGTATTATATGAAAATAAATACATTAACCCCTTGCAGACGTACTTAACACTGATAAAATACAAAATAATCCAGTGATTAGAGAAAACAAGAGCGATTATATTATATTAAATTTTTGGATAAAGTCTTTATACCCTAGATGAAATCATAGGGTATACTAAGTTTCTCAATTCTAGCTTTTTTACTTGTTTTAATATTAATTATTTAATTATTCTCAGTTTGATACATTTTACGTAACTTTTGCTAAAATATGTATGAGCATTTCTCTCGTTTTTGTTTTCCACAATAGGGCATCATTTCTACAAATTCTATATACTAGAAGCATAGAAGCATTAATGGGAGATCAACTAATACATTAAACTAAAGCAAGCAACTAAAGGACTAAATTGCATCTAAAATTACTTTTATGAATTTTGAGGAAAGATGGGGTAAAAAGGAAATGAAGAGTTACTGATATTGACAAATTAACATTAAGCTCGTTTCGCCGCCAGTATTTATTTATCCAGATTTTAATAAGGAGTTCATTCTCATCACGGATGCGAGCGGTGAATCTCTAGGTGCAGTCCTAGAACAAGAAGGTAGGCCAGTTAGTTATGCCAGCCGCACTTTGAACCAGGCTGAGAAAAACTATTCTATCACGGAACGGGAATTGTTAGCCATTGTATGGGCAGTACGTAATTATAAATGCTACTTAGTGGAAAGACATTTTAAAATCATAACTGATCATCAGCCTCTCCGAGGGGTTTTTAAGGTTAAGGACACCACATCTCGCATGGTGAGGTTCCAACAAAAACTTTCGGAGTTTGATTTTGAGATTGTTTACAAGAAAGGTAAGGAAAATGGTAATGCAGATGATTTTACCAGAATTCCCAGAGATATAAAGCAAGCTGAAGAAAATGTGGTAAAGAGTATCCATGCTGTGCAGTTACTCAAGCCCAGGCCAAGAAAGATACAAATGACGGAAAGAGGAAACAAGTATCTTCTCCTGTATCCGAAGATGAATGGGAAACAATAGAGGAGACGAAGGATAAGAGAGTAAGGCTACTAAAAAGCTCAAGGCCCCAGAATGTCACTGACCCAAAGGAAATCGAGGTAATACTGAAAGAATTTCATGACTCGCGGTTCGAAGGGCACTTTGGGCGAAGTAAAACCTTGGAAAGGGTAAACAGGATCTATCACTGGAAGGGTATGAAGAACGACATCACCAAATACGTTCGGTGTTGCACGAAATGCCAGAAAAATAAGCACTCCCGGGTGATTAAAATGCCGTTAGTAGTGACGCAAATTTCTGAAATACCATTCAAAAAGGTATACGTTGACTTAGTGGGGCCATTGCCTACTAGTCATAATGGTAACAAGTTTATTATGTCCATGATGGATGATCTGACTAGATTTGTTGATTTTGGGGCAATATCAGACCTAGAAGCAAATACAGTAGATTAGGTCTTATTTGAGCAAAGTCTTAGCCGTTACTCATTACCAAAGCATATGGTGACTGACCAGGGAGCCAACTTTACAAGCGAAGTTTTTAAGGCTTTGTGCAAAATGCTAAAGATAAAGAAACTGCAAACCACCGCCTATCACCCATAGTCTACGTTAGCTAACTACTTGCGAAGTTCTGTAGACCGGGAACCCCAGAGCTGGGATAACTTTTTCAGGACATCGGCTCATGCTTACAATAACACGGTACATGCTGGTACAAAGCTAACACTCATGGAAACTCTTTTCGGATTTGTATCAGAAATCCCTAGCAGCCTACAGCATAAACCAGAATCGGTGTACAACACGGATAAGTATCATTCGGTGTTGCGGATCAAGTTATTATGACCAGACAACCAGGCCGGTAGTCATGCATGTGGGGGATAAAGTCTCGGTTAAGGACATGGCTCGAGTTGGGAAGTTGACTTCAATTTTCAAAGGCCCCTACGAAGTTATTTACGTTCACAGTCCTGAGAACGTTACTATACTCCAAGAGAAAAAGCTCAAGCGGATTCATGCGAATCGGTTGAGGAAATATGATGAATAGCGTCAGGATAGTATAATTTTTTTCTCTTCTCATTACAGAAAGACGACACATTACTTGGATTTAAGCACAAGGGAATAATTGTAGAATTTAATTAATTTCTTTATTTTTTTCCCCATTCCGTTAGTTTCTTTCTTTTTGTTCTTGCAGACACAGACGAAACTAGAGATAAATCACAAAGAAGATTACGTTAAGAAGGCCGGGGTGATAGAGTTGCTAAGAGAGAAGTAAGTATACTTGAGAAGGAGAGAAATTAAAGTTTTTAAAGAGGCTGAAGAAATTTTAATTTAAAGAAAAAAAGAGGTAAAAGTAATTTTTGGAAGACAATATAGATTAGTTGTAAAAAGATAATAAGAAAGAAATTAAGTATGAGAAGAAAATAAAAAGAGAAACGAAATGTTCACATGTTCACATCTGTATGTAAATTCGAAAAATGTAAGAAAATGTAGATAGCAAATATGTAATGATTTAATATAAAGAATCTGAACCGAACAAGGATTAAAATATTTGCAATTTTTAAGACTGTTGCACTCTCCAGATCTAGTTCCCCAGGGAAACTGGTTGTTCTAAGGGGGTGGGATGTTATTGCCCAATATACGGAAGATTCTTCCAACAGCCAAAGGCATTACAACAAAATAATTAGCAATTGCTAAACAATAACCATGGGATTATTCTGGAATTTTCTGTTGTTTTCCTGATTAGCAAAACAGCTGGCTACGATGAGCGCTTAGTGGAGCAATCGACGATTACGATAATAATTTACCTCGCATGGTAATTATTATGTAAGGCGATTGTTTACATCTCAGCAACAGGTGCAGTAGGTGCTGCTACCGGTTGAACAAACGACAAGGTTGTTGTCATTTGTTTACATCCGCGTTGCGAGTAAAAGTTTACTTCCGAATATTGGGGCATAAAGGACCAATGACTGTTCTGGTGAGTGCCGTTAAGTGTTCAGTCGCATCGTAACTTTTGTTTGAGGTGTCAAGTTACCGTTCGGTTAGGGTTAAATTGTTTTAAATTATTAAGATAGGTCAGTTTGTTTGAGTAAAATGAAGATTTATATATTTGAAATTCGAGCGTTGTTAATTATTCGATTTTCCGCTATGTTATTGCTTTGGGACACGACACTTTTACCGACACCACAAGAATGCTTTAGAAAATACCTTATCAGAACTTAAAAATTCAATTTTCATTGGGATTGCATTTCTTAAAACTTTTGTTCTATAATATCCTCTACATAAATAAGATTCTTCAAAATGCATACTGCATAAATGAGGCGATTTCATTTTTAAGAACTCTTCATAGTTAATATTTAGTGAATTACACCATATTGTAGCATCATTTTTATTAGATGGAAACCTTAAAATTATTAACGTTTTATATTCAGAGCCAGTGATTATTACAAAAATACTTTAGTAATAACGACTATATAAAATCTTATTACATAGCTTATCTAGACATAAACTTAATTTACCTAGCAACCCGATTGCCTTCTATAACAACTCCTCTTTTCCCAAAGCATACTTTGATAATACACCCCTTTGAATTCATTGTTTTCATATAATTAGTTTTATCAAAATCACTTCCGAACTTTTCAACTTTGCATATTAACACAATCAGTTTTTTCAAAATCGCTTCTCCAAGTTTTCAAATTCCCGCTAATGTCAGCTGATTTTTTTTTAATGTTGGCTGCAACCCAAGAACTCTTTTGTCACAAGCAATTGAGCGCACATGAAACAGAAAGTTAAGCGGGCGATATTATATATGTCAGTGGGTATTTCATGCGGCACAAATGTGTTTCTGTATATCAGCGATAGAGCACGCTTTAAAACGTTTACAACATGAAAAACATCAAACAAATCAGATGACATTTTACACCCGAAAATCAAATTAAATTAAAAATATTTTAATCGCTTATAAGGAATTAATTAAACTCATTCCGACTTTAATTTTCCATTTATTTTCACCTGAATCCTGCGTATGGGCAAGAGAAACAAAGCATGGTAAACACTATCTTTACCTTATTCTTTATGATGTGATTACATCTGTAGAGAACATAAAAACATCAAATAAGATAAGAAAACGTTCAGTAAGCAATATCTTAAGCTGGTAGCTCCAACTATGCCATAGGGCGAAATAGAAAACTGTAAAACTTGTTCCATTCTTTCCTGTAGGAAAATGGCAATAAGCTCAGTCCATTGCTATAAGTCAGTGGTTCGACCCGAATATTTTAAGTGATAAATTTTGTGCATTTGATGTTTGCGAGTCGTGGCGAGTGTCTTTTGATCTGTTACCAGATAATACAGCTTTTAAACCATAGCTGCGCCCCCCCTTCCAATAAAGAATCGTGGATCCGCCCTTGACATGAGGAATGTCTTTGTCCTCTTTTGTGAATACTTGACTTGAATTCATTATGTTTCACACGCACTAGATTATGTCATTGTTGCAATCGGTTAACAAAATTGTACTAAGATCTTCTACAAGGTCTAGCATCTCAGTACCTATTTTACCACCCTCATTCAAATTATTGTGGTGTGAAATTGTTTGCTAATTGTTTGCGATGATATAGGGTAAGCTGTAGCACATGATCTGAAAAAGAACTGCCAGAATTAAGATAGGCTGTAAAAACTTTTATTATAACTTTTCTTATTTCATGAAAGCCAAGTTTGCATTTTTCTTGTGAAATGCTATAGAATGTTATGCCATCCTTTCCATAAGTGTTTCATTATCTTTGGGGAATATTTTGGAGGACAGTTGTTCATTAGAATTAATATTTGTCTTCAGTAGCTCTGATAGGACGTAGTTATAGTACATCTTACCTATTGTCCTATTAGATATAGATCTATTTATAATTCACTTACCACTGACATCTATCTACAAAGCATACACTATGGATGATTGTACGAAACTCGAATTCCACTTGCTGACGGGTCACTGTATCTCAAGGACAGCAAAGCGTAGGAAGCAGGTGATTCTTCTCATGCTGTAGAGGTGCAAGAAAGATTTTCAAACAATTCGAATCTTAAGAGGCATGAAATTGGTCTAAGGTCTAAGCCCATTTATCAGTTTATTTCTAAGGTAACCAGGAATGGAGCGCTGAAATTTCAGATACGGGTACCTCTTATATGTTCAATGCTAACCCAGAAAGGGTTTTCCAAAACTGAGATTGTACGAGAGGCAGAAGTGGCCTAAACCCATCATACGTTAATTCCTTCCTATTGTATTACAGAAACGGGTTAAGTACCAGACCCACATATCTCTCCGCTTCACATACGTCAAAAGCTAAAGCTACCACTATGTTTGATGACGCGAAGCACATTCACAGTTCAAGTTGTCTCTCAACTTGAATTGATCTGAAACTCCTCTGCTGAATATTTCAAAACAGAGTAATTTTGCCCAGGTTAAAGAATTGCAAGTCAATCCTTTGGGATGGGTGTAATATGACTGATGTAAAGGGAGAAATAGAAGGTTTGGACAATGATATCCAGGATGTTCGTAGTAAACTTCTAGTGAGTGAAATGACTGTACTAAATAGATAAAAAGATTACTCTTTTGTCCTTTTTACCGGGTTAAACTTAATTTTGTTCAAGAAAGAATTTTTTGGGATTCTCCGGTATATAGCAAAAGCTAAAAAATGATCTCATTTGTTTTTTCATCACACAACCCATTAATTTTTGGTGACAAGTTTCAAGTCTTGGTTTGTCTCATCAACAGGTCCCAAATAGCGAAATTGAGTGATTTCAAAAATAAATGACAAAATGAAAAAAAGAAGAAAGAAATGAAAAGATTGAGAAAAGTAGAAAAAACAATTTTTTATTTATTAAAAAAATTAAAAAAAAAAAAAAAAACAATTTTAAATAAACAGATTCATTCGAAGCGAATCGAACCTGTATACGCCACGCAGTGGGCTGAAAAATAAAAATAACAAAGAAGAAAAGGAAGAAGAAGAAGAAGCGTTTCGTGTCAGCAAAAAACCTTACACTCATCGGTGCGGCTTGGTTTTCTGCCTGCTGCAGGCGCTTGAAAATAGATCAAACTGATCTCTTCTCATATAAACTCAGAATAAAATCTGGGTGTGAATTATATGAGGAAAAAACACTCCTATACAAGCCTAGGAGGAAAAATAAATAAAAAAATTACTCTTTTGGACTTTTTACCGGGTTAAACTTAATTTTGTCCAAGAAAGAATTTTTTGGGATATATATGTATACCGGACAATCCCAACAACAAACTGTTGATAATGTGTTAAAGGAAGAAGATGACAAAGCCCATATTCCGAAGAATATCTGTGAAGTTGTTAGAGATTTGAAGACTTTAAGAGTCATAAATCCTGATTTGAGCTATTTACACTTTAAACACTCGAACTGGTTTTAGAAGCGACCTATCTTCTCACGCTCATGGACCAAACAGCTGGAAACATTTATATCTCGTTATTGGACCTAGGTCAGTAGGCAGACTTGGTGAGATATTAGTGGGCTCGCTAGTAGATATAGTGGACATAGTCCACACTACCATGTGATGTGGAATTCGTCCACACTTTAAATCCACCAGGGATTTCACCTCAAAATCTCTGTGTGAAAGTTGGAACACCAATAGTGCGACGGACAGTGTTGAACGTTTGTTCTATAAGTGTAAACTTTCCGTACAACCTTGTGAGTCTGCAACAAGAGGGGCGTATGAAAAATGTAGGTTACAAGAAGGTTTTATAAAAACTCTTTAACCAAATTTACAATGTTATTTGAAATATATGTTATTTTCGTCATTATCCTTTCCATTATAAAAATCGAACAAGTTCATTACGATTTCTTACTATACAATACAGATATTTTCTGGAATGATCTTAAAGACTTCCTGTAGTGAAGCACAGGTGTTTAGCTAGTTGTTCATATATTTTCCTTTCCCCTTATTATTGACTGGTCGACTCCAGGAACCCTTCAGAACTTTTCTTGTACGTAAACCTTACGAAAAATTTAAATATATAGTGCACCACTGTACATACATAATATATGTACATATATAAATCCAATATGAATAGTTCACGAACATGTTTATCCCTTTCAAAACTTAAAGATTAGCGCTACAAGAGGAAACTTATTACAAGATAAATATCTACATGCATAGATACATATTTCCGTGTAGAAACTGTTTCCGCGCTGCATGTTTATTTCTAATTGCGCGGAAAATCTCGTTTACAGCTGACATTCTTGGATGTCTACTTCCCGACTTATACGCGTAGATTGTCTGAAAAGCTTATTTAGGCGAAAAGTGGAAATTTACGGCGATGTATGCAGCTTACAAGCAAGGCATATGTAGTGAAGAATATGGAGCGAAAATATTTCTACTTTGTTTGAGTTCCCTGCATTAAAGAATACAAATGTGAGTTCCACTACCACATACACAAGTTCTTCCTTGAAGGAATATGTTTCATCTAAGAAGATGTAAAAGTTCTCTATTCTACACGATTTTGTTAAGAAGGCAAAAATTTATATATATATAGGAGAAGAAGAAACACTTAGGTATATATATATGTAAGTAAAACGATATGCTTATGCACCCTCTAATGTAGCGGAAGAATAAGCGTTAGTTAAAAGAAGCAGGGCCGGGGTGGATGTGAACAAGTGCAGGCTAAGAAGTTGTGGCGATTAATATTTACTTTTCCACGGCATCATGTTGTTCATACCCCTGGCTACTAAAGTCGGATCCTTCTATTTCCATCCAATCTATACTAGTACATAGGCTAGTGCACGCTTATCTTAAAGGACTATATTTCTGCGGTCAGAAACAATTCCCATTTATCTATCCCTAAAGGTTTCGGATCGATTTATTTTTGTGTTCCACGGTTCTATATGCTCCGAGATACACAACAACCTATGGCATCCTCTTAAACATTTTCACACGATATCCTTCCTGTCCTGCGATATGCATTTGCTGAGTGACTGTTCATGTTAATGCACGCATGTTAAAGTTCTGGCAAATAACACTATATAGTTCGAAGTGGTCTTATTGTTGCTTCTATGTGTTCCTATTTATTCCTCTCGAGTGCATTTATAGTGGTTTGGATTCAGGAAACGACAGCGCTTCAATGAATGTTTGCTTCAAGGAAAAACTTAATGCTTTCAGCCATTGTTCTTTACACTTAAATTTATTTTTTTTACTTGAATGTCTTGGAAATTGTATTAAAAACGTTATAGAAGATTATTAGCTTCCAATTACTTTATAGTTAATTACTGAAATTTTTGGTTTTAATTTTAATGAAGTTTGATTATCATGACAATATGCGCATTAGTATCAACACAAGTCATGTGAAACTGAGAAGGACAGTCTACATGGAGTCGAAAAAGTTACCGCACTCTTTGCAAAACTTATTGTGATGGCCGCAGTTGAGAGTTCAATAAAAGACGCTTATTAGATTATTATTAAATATAAAGCATTTTCAACATATTCTAGACCTACACAATTATTATCTTAGTTGAATATCATCTGTTAAAAGATTAATATTACAGTTGGATAGAAGAACGGAATTAAATCAAAGAAATAAAAAAGGTAATGGACCAAGAATAGAGCTTTTCGCGATTCCATTAAAAATTCTGAATTTAAACAGAAATTCGAATCTATTTATATTATTGCAGAAAACAAACCTCAACATCTCTAGGTGGAATAAAAGGGAAGTCTTTATAAATATGACATCTACGCACCTGATCAATATTGACATGGTCGACGTTCTATTCGGATAATTTGAAACTTCAATTACGATAAATATAACTTCTAGGCTTCAATATTCGCCTATCAAATTCTAACGATAGACTATTGCAAAACATCTAAGAGGGTGAAAGTGTTCTATACAATTGAAAATCGCTACTATGGCATTATCGGCTGTCATACCCTTCTTGTAAAACTTGGGCAATTGGGGTTGAAAATACATCGCCTTTTAGTGGTTATCATACAGGGTTGGGTAAGAAATCATGGTTCTCAAAATACTTGAAATCGTAATCCCGGAAAAAATTTCCAGGATATACTTCAATTATGTGGAAAAGGGTTGGAGTTGCACCGTGTACCTGGTATTAGGCTTTCTTGGGTAATTGTATTTGGCGGACATCTTAACACTACTTTTTTGGAAGAAAATACTACTATAAAATAAATATATGAAGTATTGCTGTATTTTCTATGCAAAATATGAAGTATTTGGTCATTTGAAATTTAGATCAAAAAAATCAGTTTCTCCCTTAGAATATAGAGAACACAGGAATTGTGATAAGCAAAATTTGGCGTAGTCAAATTCTGGTTGGGTTAGTATCTGTTGCTGCTGTAGTGAAGCAATATAGAGGCCTGTAGTAGAATCAATATAGAGAGCGCGGCAAGAAGATATGCGGTTGAAAATATTTCGCTAGCTCCCATCGAAAATGCTCTTAGTCGCAGTCACTTACGCAAAGAACGTCAGTAATTTCTCAGCTGTCACAAACATAAACAAATCTCGGTGGAGCGGAGCTTGCCTAAGGATCTTTCGATATTTCATCGTTTATGTTATTGATTTTCAATTTAATCTAATATAAATATGTATGTAAAATACATAAAATAATATTTCATAAATATTCTAGCCTGAAAAGTGATTTTCCACATCGTGGATTGGTATTGTTGTTTTCTTTCACTTTATATTTAATATCACAAGAATGAAAAGGAAAATCGGCGTTTGACAGTTGAAAAAACATTTGTCATAATGTACCTTTTCAATAAATTTTGTCCTACTTCATGAACATCTAAAAAAAGCTACGCCATTCACACGAATTTTACACATATCAACACTTCCTGCATTCTCTATATTCTAAGATTGCCCAATTCTCGAGACATGATTTTTTAAAAATAGCATCTCATCATAAGATCACGCAATTTTCGACTCCCCTTGGAGCGGTGGGGGATATGGGTGAGTTGTTTTCGCATTCCATACAAACTCATTTTCCATTTCATCCAATTTCATCCAGTCATCAAAATCAGAGACCATCGAATGCGGGTAATCAGGTTAAGGTAAATGAAATGTATATTAGCATAGCAAATGTAAATCAGTCCTAGAAAAGAACCTGGCGGGAGTTCACATGCGAAGTTTATTACATTAGAAAAGCAGTTATTAATTTTAATTTGTTACGTCTAGATAAAAATATTTAAATAACTTTAATGTGGTGAAGTTAAAATTAAAACTTAAGCTCTTCAATTAATTATTAAAATTGACACTGCCAAAAGTGTTGGATAAGTCCAATATGTAGTACTAGTTGGTTTTAGTACTCTAAAGAACTTCTCCCAACTTTTCTATATGAGGAAGCTATGGGCTTAAGACATCGAAAACATTGAAAATACCTCACTGGATATAGTATGAAAATAGACTTGCATAGTTGCATGGCTTTTCAGATGCTTCAGAGAAAACCAATGCCGCTGCAATCAATTTGAGAACACATATTGAGTGTCTTGGTTGGAAAGATTCCAAGGTTGTTCTGGCTTGGTTGTCAGCTATGCCAAGACGTAGGAAAATGTTCATAGGAAATCGTCCAGCTGAAATCCTGGAGGTATTAGCAGCCAAATGTAGACAACAAATCAACTCTACATATCGTAATATGTTTATAAATATATATATATATATATATATATATATATATATATATATATACATATATATTCGTCGATGCTTTAACTCGATACTTAGCTCTTGACTAGGCTATGGATTTGCCGCTTTAGTGTCAGAGAGCTTTCTTTGTTAAGCAAGGCAAGGCTATGTGCCGCTTTAGTGCCTATGCATTAAAGGGGGTGATCAGGCTGAAGTGCCGCTTTACGATCAGGGTATAGGCTGAAAAGCCAAATTAGAGAAATGAAATTCTACCTTAGACGTTTGAATCAAATCTGTTTATATTTCACTAGGTATCGTCTTTTTATATTATCGTAATACATTGTATTCCATAAGCAAGAAATGGCAATTTCAAAAGTAAATTGCTAAATTAGCAAATTCGCTGCTTTCCTACTTATCGAATGACCTTTCACAATAATAAACTTAATTGTTTATTGTGACACATATTTGCTACTACGAAAATACTTTGCGTCACTGGACTTGACTTACTTATTCTTATTATTGGAAGTATTGCATTTTATTGCTTCGTTATTTCTTTATATTATATTTTCCATATTCATGCCTCATGTTACATATTTGCAAGTATGATGGCATGATATGGCGCTTGCTTAATGTATATACATGTGTACAATGATTACTCTTGTTACTGGCTTATGCTTTATTGTTATGAACATGATTATTGAGAGGCGCTTTCTATCCGTAGTATGTGTGTACAGATGTACGGATGTGTATACTACACCTCTACCCGTAATAAGGAAAAAATAAATTTGACTTATAGGATGATTTTTTTTTTTTTGTATTTACCTATTTTGTCTATTTACCTATATATGTATATTCATTATGCTACATACTCTATTGTCTTTATGCATTATGTTTTATCTTATTTTTGCTATTTGCATTACAAATTTTTAAATATTATGTATTATGTACAGTTTTATATCTATATAAATTAAGCTTTTACATTTATGTACATTGGCTAACATCACCATTATGTCCACATATTATTTATTTTGAAATTTGAGGCAGTTACATTTCTTTTCTGTTGAGATTTTCTTTTTTCTTTTGTTAGATTGAGTGATTATTTTGCCATTTCATGAGCTCCTTGTAATCTGAGTTTTAATTCGTTTGCGTAGTTATCTATGTCGTAGATCATTTGTTCATTATTTATTGTTTCCGCTGGTAAGGTTGTTATTTTTCCATATACCAATTCAAATGGTGTATAGTTTGTATGTGTGTGCGATGTTGTATTATACTGAAATATGTAGTATGGTATCCACATATCCCGATTATCATTTTCTGTGAAAAACAAGAGACATTCATTTAATACTCTGCGGTTTCTTTCTAGAGATCCAAGTGTTTCATGATGATAGGGTGTTGAAGTAGTGTGCTTCATATTAAATATTTTGCATATACTCTTAAATAATTCATTACAAAATTCTGTACCTTTGTCAGTTTTAAGCATTTTGAAGCATCCGTACTTTAGTATGAATTTTTCAACTAGTGCTCGTGCTACTATTTCTGGTTCTTTTGTTTCAATTGGAATCGCTTCAACGAATTCTGTGAGTTCACATTGAATTGTTAATATGTATCTGTAACCGTTATATATTCGTAATGATCCTACTGCATCTATAGAAATAGTCTCGAAACTACTGTTTGGTGTATCTGTGATTACAAATGGTTCTTTAGTATGTTTTATTATCTTATTTCGTGCACAGGTTTCACAGTTTTTCACATATTCTGTTTTTCTCATGTTTTTCCAAATAATTTTTTGTTTTATCTTTGCAATGCATCTTTTTATTCCAGCATGTCCTCCATATGGTGAGGTGTGGTATTGTTCAATAATTTCTCTTATTTCTTTTGGATCCGTTAATCTTTATGGAGAGTTATATAATAAGATTCTTAGTGGTATTGTCATATTATTTGAATTATTTTTATACTGCAGTTCATTAAACTTTTCTTTAAATTTCTTTACATCCAAAGACAATAATGTCATCAACATACATATATAAAAGCATTCGATTCTAGACCGCTGAGTAGGGTAGCATTCTTGGAAGCTGTTTGTTGAAATCTTTATGCCGAATGGCAAATGTTTAAAATGAAAGTGCCCTCGATTTGTCGAGAAGGCTGTTAAATGTCTTGAATCTGGGTTAATTTCAATTTGGTGAAATGAACTTGAGAAATATTTTGCTCGACCTAGGTGATGTAAGCCATCTTCAAGTCTAGTTAATGGGAGTTTATCATCAACAATTTTTGTTGAGCTGTCTAAAATCGACTACAAGTCTCAATTTATTTGTATCATCCGTACACTTCTTTGGTACTATTAACAAGGGTGAATTATATGGACTATTTGACTTTTCTATTATATTATCTTTAATCATACTTTGAACTTGATCATTTATTTCTTGTAACTGTGAATGCGGTAAGCGGTAATTCTTGACATACACCGGACTATTTTTAATGCACGCAATATATTGTTTATAAAATTTTATTGGGGTTAATTTTTCATCAGGCAAATGAAATATACTTTGGTATTTTTTACATAAGTATAGTATTGAATTTTTTTGCTGCTGTATCTAGATCTTCTATTTTTAATTCATTTTCTAATTTTGAAAATCTGTTGTTAGCATCTTTAAATGTTGTATTAAGTTGATTCAATACATAATAGTTTTTTAATGCTTGAATTTCAGGCGTGAAATTTTCTAGATTGACTTTCAAATCTGACGTATTTAAGATTTTTATATGAGCGATGCCTTGAGCAGGGACTATTGTATCGGCAATGAATACTCCTTTGCAAATATGTTGATTACAAATTACACTGTCTTCTTTGATGTTCAGACGTATTGCCTTTATTACTTCGCATCTTGGAGGAATAATGATGAAGCTGTTAAAATTGCTTCTTATTGGTATCACTATTTCTTCATTTTGCGTATGTATGGAGAGTGTAAATGTTTCATAATCAATTTTGCATAGGTATTTCATTAAAAAATCTCTGCCAATAATACCATGAGTCAATAATGGTAAGTTATCGTCTACCATGTGAAATTTGTGGCTTAATTTAAGGTTTTCATACATCAGTTTCATGATCGTAGTTCCAAATGATAATGTTTCAATGTTTGTTATACCCGTAATTTTGCACGTTTCATCTTCATCTAAATAATAATCATTTAAATTATCTAATTTGCAGATAGATATGTCTGCACCTGTATCTATAAGGAAGTTAATTTTTTTACCAGACCTTTCGTATTTTAATGTTACAAAATTTGTCACATTTAGTTGAAGAATTCGCGTATTCATGTGTTTATTTATTCTGATGTAACGCCTGGGCTGCTGCTTTTTGCGGTATCTTGGATAAAATTTACTCTATGTTGCCTATTGTATTGTGAATAGTCTATATTATTATAGCCTGAGCGTGTATAATTATTGTGTTTCTGAACATATTTATTGCTGTTAAAATTTCGATTGATTCTTTGTGTATTGTAATTTCCGTTATTTGAAAAATTTCTTTGTGTTTGCCTGTTATTATTCTGATTGTATCGTCCTTGTGAAAAAATGTTATAGTTATTATTGGTTGGGATTGGTCTATAATTTCTATTTAAGAATCTTGCTCTGAAATCGTTTATTATACGATTAGATTTGTGGTTCTAGCGGTTTTTCAATTTGTGAAGCTAACGCAGCTGCTTTAGAGAATTTAGTGCATTGTGCTGCAAATATTGTTGGTTTGAGATTCTCATATAAACCATTTTGAATCATATTTAGTGCCAGCTTATCATTCAGCTTGGTTACCGTTTCTTTGTTAGCTTCGCCTACTTCTTGAATTTGTAGGTTATTCATTCATTTATTAGATTTGAGAATTTGTCCGTAATTGCTTTGATTCCTGTATTTCTTTGTTTAAGTTCCAATCTATTCTTTGCCTTGTAGGATATTCTTGCGTTCCAAACAAAATTTATTAGTTCTTTCTTGGAGTCGTCTTTTAATGTTTTATCATATAACTCAATGACTGTCAAGAAATTTCCTAATTCCTTGTATTCTCCAGCAAATTCTGGGAT